>JARQOC010000002.1:660673059-660924827 GCA_033576535.1 Allobates femoralis | reverse complement strand
CCCTCCTCATGTTTCCTTCTTTCCCCCCCTATGTTTCCCCCCCCTCCCCCTCATTTTTCCCTCCTCCCCCCCCTCCCTTTTTTCCCCCTTTCCCCCTGGGGTTTGGATGCATTTTTTTTTGGGTAAAGGTTGTGAACCCAATATTAGGCTGGGGGGTGCCAATACTTTTTTTGGGCCCCATTTTTGGAGTTTTGTGCAAAATGATCAATGTTTTGTTTTTTGTTTCATTTTTTTTGTTTTTTTTTCGTTAAAGAAAAATTAAAGGAGATAATAATAAAAGGGAATTTTGTGATTGAATCATTTTCGGAAAAAACGGGGAGTATTATTGACAGAATTACATCTTTTTAGAAAAAAAAACTTTTATAAAAAGTGAAAAAATAGGGGAAAAGTCCTAAAAACGCTAAAAATTTTTGTCCTAAAAAATATGTGTAAATTTAATAAGCTAAAAAGTTATATTTCCCCTTTATAAATTTTTAAAAACTCCCTTTCTTAATGGACATATTACTTGCCCCTGTATGTATGGTGATGAAAGAAATTCCCCAAGCCCCCTGCATTTTGGCTCAAAATTTAACCGTCATGATGAAAAAAATGAAGTTCAAGGGAAAAACACAGCGCATGCCCAATGCGGGGTTTTCCCACCCTTTGCATGGCGTGCTTCAAAACGGGAATCTCGTTTTCCAAATAAACGAGTTCCTGCGCCTGGCAGTGATCTGCGAGATTCTCGGCGGCCCTATTCGTCATAGCAACGCCCACAATAATAGTGAAAATTTCCTTTATACCAAATGGCATATTAAAACAAGTTTAATTTTAGTAGTACATCAAAAAATTTTTAATATGGTTTTTTAATATATATATTGCAATGGGGTCAACGGAGTATTCACATTCAATTATGGACCAGAAATTAAAAAAAGATATGTAAAAAACCGTCTTTTTATTCCTCACCCCTTTATATAGCAAAAAACCAAAAATAATAAATTTATCAATTTTTGTTTTTTATTATGGAAAAGGTAATATTTTATAACAAGAAAATTATATCTGACATTAGACAGGCATGACGGAGCCATACTCGCATAGCATCAAGAGATTGTGACCAAACACCAATTCTGTAAAGAAAAAAATAGAACAATTTTAGTATAAAATATACTGAATAATATATTACCGTATATACTCGTGTATAAGCCGACCCGTGTATAAGCCGACCCCCCTACTTTTGCCCCCAAAACCTGGGAAAATCTATTGACTTGCGTATAAGCCGAGGGTGGACCCCAGCACAGGTATACAGCCCCCAGCAGTGGTATACAGGCCCCAGCAGTATGATATACAGCAGCCCCCAGTGGTATATACAGCAGCCCCAGTGGTATTACAGCCCCTATATACAGCAGCCCCAGTGGTATTGCAGCCCCAGTGGTGTATACAGCAGCCCCTATATACAGCAGCCCCAGTGGTATTGCAGCCCCAGTGGTATTGCAGCCCCTATATACAGCAGCCCCAGTGGTATTGCAGCCCCAGTGGTGTATACAGCAGCCCCTATATACAGCAGCCCCAGTGGTATTGCAGCCCCAGTGGTATTGCAGCCCCTGTATACAGCAGCCCCAGTGGTATTGCAGCCCCTATATACAGCAGCCCCAGTGGTATTGCAGCCCCAGTGGTGTATACAGCAGCCCCTATATACAGCAGCCCCAGTGGTATTGCAGCCCCAGTGGTGTATACAGCAGCCCCTATATACAGCAGCCCCAGTGGTATTGCAGCCCCTGTATACAGCAGCCCCAGTGGTATTGCAGCCCCAGTGGTGTATACAGCAGCCCCTATATACAGCAGCCCCAGTGGTATTGCAGCCCCAGTGGTATTGCAGCCCCTGTATACAGCAGCCCCAGTGGTATTGCAGCCCCAGTGGTGTATACAGCAGCCCCTATATACAGCAGCCCCAGTGGTATTGCAGCCCCTATATACAGCAGCCCCAGTGGTATTGCAGCACCAGTGGTGTATACAGCAGCCCCTATATACAGCAGCCCCAGTGGTATTGCAGCCCCTATATACAGCAGCCCCAGTGGTATTGCAGCCCCAGTGTAGTATCCAGCAGCCCCAGTAGTAATAAACAGCCCCCCCCCTCCTTAACACGTCCCCCCCAGGCTGCGGCAGCTATGAAAATAACAAACAGTGTATACATTACCTTCCGGCGCAGCTCTCCCGCTCCTCCGGTTCTCTGCCCTCCGCTCGCCGGCTTCTTCTTCCTTGATGTGCCGGTGTCATGTGACCGCGCGCGAGGAAATGACGTCATCTCCTGCGCCCGGTCACATGACACCGGCACATCAAGGAAGAAGAAGCCGGCGAGCGGAGGGCAGAGAACCGGAGGAGCGGGAGAGCTGCGCCGGAAAGTAATGTATACACTGTTTGTTATTTTCACAGCTGCCGCAGCCGGGGGGGACATGATAAGGAGGGGGGGCTGTTTATTACTACTGGGGGACGCATACTAAGGAGAGGGGGCTGTGTAGTGCAATATGAACGGCATCCCCCCGCCGCTGATGGACGGGGGGATGCCGTGCATATTCATTGCACTAATGAGGCGGCCCCACGTGACCGCCTGCGGTCACCGCGGCCCCCTCCTGCCTCCTCCAGCCCCCGGTCACAGCCCCCCCCCCCCACAGCATACCGTATTGACCCGTGTATAAGCCGAGGGGGGGACTTTTCAGCCCAATTTTTGGGCTGAAAAACTCGGCTTATACACGAGTATATACGGTACATAATCCAATCTAAAATACATTTATATACTATATATAAAAATATCTCCCTCGCATTCAGACTGTTATATCTCAAAGAATCAGAGGAATCATATATATTCTAAAGGGATCATATCTTCTATCATGTCCATAACCTCAGATTTATTACATTGCATGGGTAAGTTTAAATTGCACATTTAATCCTTGCGGTCTCAATGTGCCCAGACGATAAATCCATTCCAATTCTCGTCTCATAAGGAGACGTACCCTGTCTCCTCCTCTTCTCTGTATTGGAATACTATCAATTATTCTAAACCTTAATTGATGCTCAGTATGACCCCGATCTAAAAAATGTTTAGAAACTGGGAGATCCTTACGCTTTTTTCTTATGGTATGTCTATGGTGATTGATTCTGGTTTTAAAATCCCATGTGGTTTCCCCCACATACCATAAAGGGCATGGACATTCCAACAAATACACCACATACTCCGATGAACATGTTAGATAATGTTTAACCTCAAAGATTTCACCTGTATTAGGATGTCTAAAAGAAGAACCCTTGATCATTAATCTACAGTTAATACAGGAGAGGCATGGGTAACCCCCTTTTCTTTTGTTACCAGTAAGGTAAAGTTGTTTTTCATTTTTCAGGGGTCCCAGATCAGAATGAATCAATTTGTCACCCAAATTGCGACTTCTTTTGTATGCCAAAAGTGGGGGCAACTTAAATGCTTCTACATGTGGTAGACATTTTGTTAATATACCCCAATGTTTTTTAACCACTTTAGCTATCAACTCACTTTCATTACAAAAAGTAGTCACAAATGGTATTCGAGTTAATCCCTTATTATCCAAATTTCTACTTAATGCCATATTTCTTTCAACTTGATCTACTCTTCTTTTCTTTATAATAATAATAATAATAATAATAATAATAATATTTATTCATTTATATAGCACTATTGATTCCATAGCACTTTACATACATGAGTAATGCTGTCTCTCTTGGAGCTCACAATCTAAACATCCTATCAGTATGTCTTTACAGTGTGGGAGGAAACCAGAGTGCCCGGAGGAAACCCACGCAAACACGGGGACAACATACAAACTCTTTGCAGATGTTGTCCTTAGTGTCCTTGGTGGGAAATGAACCCAGGACCTCAAGACCCCAGTGCTGCAAAGGCTACAGTGCTAACCACTTGAACCACCATGCTGCCTCAGTAGCTTCATTGGGTATTGCCTAAGGTTAAACCTCATCATCATTTTATTAAGAGATTCTTCCTATATAACAGGATCACTCACTATCTGTTTTACCCTTAGCATTTGGCTGAAAGGGATGGAATCACAAGTATTTTTAGGATGATGGCTGTTATATAATAACAGGTCATTCTTATCTGTAACTTTCCTAAATATTTCCGTACTTAAATTACTTCCATCATATTTAACCAAAACATCAAGGAATTGAATTTCCTCATTAGAGTAAACTAAGGTAAATTTGATGGTTTCATCCAACGTATTAAGGTGCTCATGAAATTTTAAAAGAGAGTCTTCTGTACCAGTCCATATGAGGAAGATGTCATCTATGTACCTCCACCAAATGGCCACTTGGTCAACCTGGTCGGTATCATAGATGACGTCCTCCTCAATTACCCTCATTACTGTATTAACAAGGCAGGCGCCATATTCGCACCCATTGCCGTACCTCTGCACTGAAGAAAATTATCATCTCCAAACAGAAAATAATTATTTTTAAGAACCAATTCTATTAACTGTAATACTAGTTGGCTCTCCTCCTTTGTTAACTCTGTATCCACCAATTTTCTCTTCACAGCTTTTAAGCCCCTCTCATGATCAATGGAAGTGTACAAAGAAACTACATCGAAAGATGCCAAGATCACTTCACCATAAACCGATAATTCTTGTAGTTTACATAAAAAAAATCTGTGGTATCCTGAACATAGGAATCTGCTCCCCTAGCCAAGGGATTTAAGATCTTGTCTAAAAAAATTCCTATGTTTGAAAAAAATGGAATTTGATCCCGATACTATTGGACGACCAGGAGGATCTACTTGTGAATCTTTGGTAATATATATATAGCACCGGCGTAGTTGGTGCATCAATTATCAAAAAATCATATAAATCCTGTGTTATAATCTTCTTATTTAAGGCTACTTCAGGAACCTGTGCTATATCTCTAGCTATATCAAATTTAGGATCTCTCACAAGTCTCCTGTATACCTCCTGGTCTCCAAGTTGTCGTTTAATCTCTCCAATATATTTGGACTTATCCATAATGACAATTGCGCCACCTTTATCTGCTCTTTTAATCACAATAGTGTCATCATGTATAAGGTCCTTCAAGGCCTCTGCCTCCTCCCTTCTCAAATTAGGTTTTATAAAAGATCTACCCTCCATATTTTCTCTTCTTAAATTTTCCACATCCTTATTTACTGCCTCCATATACGCTTCAATCACTGGAGATACAACTGGTGGAACAAAGTTACTTTTCCTTTTAAGATCACCTGTCAAAGCAAAAAATTCACTTCCAGTACTTTTTGGTATTATTTCTCTAGTACTGAACCACTCCTTCAATTTTAGGATTCTGTAAAATTGTTGTAAATCTAGAGAAATTTAAAAAAAAATCAGCAAATGAATTTGGACTAAATCCCATCCCTTTATTTAATAATGAAACTATGACTCTCATTCAGCACCTTTTTAGAAAGATTAACCACCAAATTACCTTCTAATTTTTCGGAAGTTTTTTGGGGGGATGCTTCCCTTTCCCTTTTCTGTCTTTTTTGTTTCCGGTTATCTCTCCATCCTCCTCTCCTTTTTCGTCTGGCTTCTTTGGATCTAAATTCAAAACCATTAGTTTTCATGGACAAATTATTACAATTATTATTATTAATTACTACCAAGGAACAACCTTTGTTTTTCCATTTTCCTGCACCATCCTTTTGCCAGTTGTAAATATTATCACTAGCGTAGTCCTCAGAATCTCTTAACCACTTTCTCCTGTTTCCTTCCTCAAGGTCAATACGCAATTTACCAAGCCTTGTTGTTATAGTCTCTTTAAATGAAACAAGTTCTTCCTCTTTCAACAATCCCTGCAATGTGGTATCCACTATGGAAAAATCCAATTGGAATTTCTTCAATTCATGCTGAATGAACTCAATATTTAATAGGATCACATCCAGTCCATATTTATTTGAAATTTTGCAAAATTTAGTACAAAAAAAAAGAGTCTCCTGCCATCAGATTAGGTAGAATATTAGAGCGTAAACCCCTAGGTATAATACGGGCTTTATAATACTCTGACAATGTTGATAAATGTAATTGCAGAGTTAAAGTTTTTTTTAGACATATTCTTATATTTAATTCTTTAAATCAGCAATAGATGGAGCACTTAAAAAAGTAGTCTCCACCTCCAGACCCTTCAGAATGCGATCCTCATCATCCGAGGTATAGCTGAAAGTTCCAGGCTCAAACAAAGTTTCCATAATCCACTTCAGTAATAAAAAAACAATTACCAAAAATTGTGCAAAAATTTCCAAGGTTATAAATATAAATAAGCAAAAATTGGAACAGCACTATAAATACATACCGGGTGCAAGCTTTCCTACCATCACCAAGGTATTAGATATAATCAAAAAAACGGACAGCCGCACTTTTTTTTTACATAGTCTTTGTTTCATTCTGGTCCATAATTGATATGTGAATACTCCGTTTATGCCATTACTAATATATATGATTAAAGACCATATTAATAGAGTATTTTGATGTGAGAGCTACTATAATTACTTGATTTAATATGCTCATTTGGTATAAAGGTAATTGCACTATTATTGTCGGCGTTGCTATGACGAATATGGCCGCCGAAAATCTCACAGATGCACTGCGCAGGCGCTGGAGAGCGAGATTCCCGTTTTGAAGCACTGCGCATGCGCGGGCTCGGAACACAGCGCTATTGGGCATGTGCGTGATTTTTCCATTGAACTGCAGTTTGTACATCATGACGGTATGTGTGAGCCACATGCAGGTGGCTTGGAGATTGCTTTCATCACCATAGCATACAGGTGCAAGTAATATGTGCCTACTTAAGAAATGTATATGCTTTTAAAGTTTAGAAAGTGGAGCTATAACATTGTAGCTTATTAATATTTACACAGTATTTATTTTGAGCACTTCTTAGCGTTTTGAGCACTTTTCACTATTTATTCACTGTTTTATAACAGTTTTTATTTCTAATGATGTAATCACTACTGATGTAATTGCCCCTGTGTGGGCCCTATATATATGTGCACATTGTCACTCAGACTGTACTGCTTGATAAAGGCTGTTGCCTAGCCGAAACGTCGCAGTCCAGGATTAAATCCACATTTTTACCACTGGAAAGGAAGTGCTGCTGTCCGTTTTTTTGATTATATTATATTTTTTATATATTGCAACAGTAGCTGCAGAGCTCGGCGTTGCCTGGGCGTAATGCCCACATATGATCATAATGCCCATATATGGTTGTAATGCCCATATAAGGTCATAATGCCCATATATGATAATATTGCCCATATATGGTTATTTATGTGTGTTTGCATGTATGCTCACATGGTCGTAAAGCCCATATATCTCCTGGACGTGATCCTCACCTTAGGACGCATGACCACAAAGTAAAGGTTGGAGCAAACCCAGTCCAGTATGAAGATTTGCAAGAAAATTCCATGTGAGGTTACATTTATCCATGGAGTGGGCTTACTCACAATATTGCCTAAGCTTACAGCCATGAATAAAGAATGGGATCTAAACATTCTCCAAAAGCATTTTCTCACAATGATCCAGAAGCAATTTAGTGATGAAGAATGCTTTTTTTCCCAGCATGATGGAGCACCATATCACAAGAGTTAGTGATTTAAACATTGTAATTTTGGATCCATGACCAGGAAACTTCTCGGATCTCAATTCTTTTGAGAAACTGTGGTTAGTCCTCAAAAAGCGGAGGAACAAACACATAGAAATTATGATAAACTCCAAGCACTGATGATGTGCCCCATGGTCGTGGGGTACTCGGATCCAGGCTTTAATACTTCTGGAGAGTCACAGGGGTCGAGACCCGGCTCCATGACCCTGGGCATCAAATAAAAGTTTGGGGATTAAGGGTTTAGGGATGGTTGTCATGATGACTCCTGTAATGTTCGGCTAGTGATGGCCAACGCTGCGATGCGGGACCTCTGGGGATGATGGAGTCGCAGCCAGGTGTTATCGCTCCCCACGGGTGGAGCGGTTCCCCAGGGCAACCAAAGAAGTCAAGGTGGTGGCAGGCCGCAGGCCTCTTCAGGCTGAGGGAGGCGGACGGGTCCCACTGGAGCAGGTTCTCTGTGGCCTGCTTGACGTATCAGTTGGCGGCTCCACAGGTGGGGAATATAAACAGTCTCACACACAGCTTCTGAGGTCTATACTCAGTTTACTCAGTGTTCACTTTAGCAATGCCAGCGGGTACTGTTCTTTGCCAAATCTCAGTCCAGATAGTCCTCAAAGAACCGTGATAGCCCTCCAAGACACCTCTTTATCTTCCTTCCTCTCACGGGTTGCTCCCAGTGCTAACTGTCTGCCTCTCTCCTGTTCATTCCTCCGTACACAGTACCCCAATCCGGCAGCCACGGGTCCTGTCGGGCTACCGGTACCAGGTCCCCTGACCCTAGTATGGCTACCTTCTCGGTGGATGTGTCGGGTGTCAACCACGGCTTCTCTACATCTCGTGGCTTCCGGTTCTGTGGTTAGAGTATGAAGTCTCTTCGCCACCTCCAGGGCCGGTCCCCTGGTTCCCAACCAGCCCTTCCATCCGACTCGGGTTAAACTTGGATTCGGGCGCATGGGTGGTTCTCTCTGCCTCTGCCCGTGCCCCTAGGGCTCCCTCTGCCTCACTTGCTGTCTGTTGTTCCACGACCCAGAACGAGCTCCTCACTGTTCAAGTTCTCTGGGTCCTCACTCTCTGTCGCTCCTCACTCCTTCTTTCTCCAGTCTCTCTTCAACTACTCACTCACTAACTTCCCACCCCACACTTTCCCTCCCATGAGACATGTCGTGTTCAGGGTGCAGCCGAGAGTGTGTGATTTGTGCGCAGGCATCCGCCTGCGTACAAATCACATATGGCAGTGAATGGGTGCGCACAGTCATGCGCAGTCAAGCGCAGCACCGTGCGCTCCCATTATAAACATAAGAGTTTTCTACCAGGCTATTTGCGCTCCCAGAGGTCTATGATCCAAAGCTTCTTATAATTTCATAAAGAGTTTTTTAATATTTCTTAAGAAAAGCACATACAACGCGTTTCGACAGTATAAAATGTCTTCCTCAGGTATATTGTTATAAACATAAGGGCTTGTGATGCTGCGGTCACATTGCGGATCCCCTCTGCAGAACGCTGCGGAGGGGAATGCAAATGTGAAGGCAGCCTAAATTATGTAAAAACACTGAAGCAGCAAACTTTGTGAAAACTAAAATTTACGTCAGTTTCAAATCTTTTGGCCACATCTGTACTCATTCCGCAGATGTCCATCATGAATCAGGCTCAGCTCCTGAGCCGACTTCATACTTTCCTTAGCGACCTATGACAAAATGTACAACTTTGACCTATGACAAAATGTACAACGCAGGTTATTGATGGGTTAAATGAAAAGTGACATCACATGTGGCGCCCATGCAGTCTGGTCGCCACAGAGGTACTGCACCTAATTCATAAGTGTGTTATCCCACTTCCAGGTAAGAAGAGGGCACAATACCGAGACACACACACACCTTGCACCCAACACCCATTCTAACTCCAGGCCAGATGATGAAGGGTGGAAGAAACTCTATCTGAGCAGACCCCATCACTGGCTGGAGGAGGGAACAGGCTAGAAGGGGTGGGAGGAGAAAGTTAGAATAGAAAACAGAGCAGGAAGAGGAGGAATCAGAAGTTAGTCTGAGAGAGAACTGAGCAGACAGAGGAATGAGAGGGACCACCAAGAGAGATGGAGTTCTAGGGAAGGCTAGTGCTGGGGCCTAACGAGACCGGTGGGTAGGTCGGCCGAGGAAACCCCAGCCAGAGGGATCTCGAATCCACAACCGTCATATCAGTTGTTGGAGGAACTGTTTGCAAGAGGGGACTGGCCCCAATCTGGCAACAACACTGCAAGTTTGAGCCAGGAAACCGGAGGCCACTGAACTTTATGTGCAGTGGCCAACTACCGTGGACAATCTACAGGACGGTGGCTAGACCTAGGTCCAGAGAACGTGTCGACCGTCACTTAATAGGGCCTGCAGCCATCAGCTTGGGACACTGTAGCACGAAGGCGCAGGGTAGGAGTGGCGAGAAATCCAGTGCAGAAAAGGGCAACCTGGAAAGGCACATAAAATGGTGTCTCGTTGGAGTGGACCCAGATTGCCTGGGAGTTGGCTGGACTGCTGACCCAGAGAACACAGTACCTGGCTGGGTGACCTCTGCACAAGCTTCAGTAAAAGGTAACAGAACTGTATCTGTAACACCCCGGGGACGGGGGTACTTGAGACTAGGTCCTGTCAGCTTCTAGGGCTGTGGGGTGTCACGATGACGTGATCCAGTCCCGTGGTCCCAGGTGTGGCAATGAAAAGGGGAATAAAGAAAAGGGAAAATAAAGTTTTCTAGTAGTTTGCGGTGCCACTCGCGGTTTGTGGCTAGTAAAGCCACTGCTGCCATTCAGGCCTTTGGGAAACGATGATGAAGACGGCAGCTGGGATGGTGAGCCCTCCGCGGGCAGGGCTTGGTGTTCCCTGGGCAGGTGTAGGGATGCAGTCGTCAGGCTCCGTGCTGATCCTCCTTGGCAGTATCTCCTGCCAGCGCGTAGAAGTCAGTGTGCTGCTCTGCAGGCGAGCGCTGGCTGCCGTCGCGTAAATGAGAGTCTATCACACACAGCTTTGAGTCTGGGTATTTACTCACATCTGTACAGCTTCAGTAACACACAGAACACGACCGGCTCGGGTCACTGGCTCTGCAGCCGGGACAATTCACTAGGGGCAACTCCCTTTCTAGTGCTTTTGGGCCTCTCATTCCTTCCCACGCATCTACTCCAAGCAAGCTGTCGCAGACTTTCCATGGACATTCCTGACTGGGAATCCTAGTCCTATATGATGGCCTTTCCTTCATGTGATGGGGGTTGGAATCTGGGCATAAAGTCCCTTCATCTCACCGGTTAATTAGTGGCCGGGGCATACAGCTGCCAACCACATCTACAGGGCCGGTACCCTGGTGTCAGCCTGGGCCTCCCAGTGTCCTGACTCATTTGAACCCACCGAGGACCCCTTCTTCCATCCCTCGGGACTTGGCCAGGGACCCGGACTGGACTTACGATAACACAGGCCGCCGGGTCCATGTTCTTCCTCTGCGGTGTTACAGTTTGGCTCTCGGGGCGTTTCGGCTTAGGAGTTTGGTTACTCTCTCTCTACACACGCCAGGAACCCAAACCTGAAACCTCCTGTGTCCCTCCTGTGTCCCTGAGTCTGCTAGAAAATGTATATGTAAATATTAAATTTGCTATTCCATCTATCTTGATAGATAAACTTGACCTGTATGTAGAAGTATATGACAGTGGAGAACTACAGGCTGACAGCTGTGTTTATTTTCTGTTGGGGAGGGAGTAGCATGTGACGTTATGACACTTTTTATTTGCACAGTTGAGTGATTCAGAATTATCTAATGCTCAAGATATATTCTATGTACTCAAGCTCATGTCCTAATGGCTCAAGAGCATATGAAAGTGTCAAATACATTTATCACTCTTACATTTGTGTTTGGGAGTGACTCAGGGTGACGAGCCTTGAAGACATATCACGTCTGTTAGTCCGAGTAAAGTTCACAACTCACAGGGCGTTATGGAGTTACAAAAACCCAAGATGCAATGGCATTGCACTCTTTACCAACCCATAGGGTGTACAGCAACCATAGAGACTGATTGAGGGCTTGAAATAGAAAATAATCCAAGACTACAGGGTTGACCATTTATATGGATGCACCTAAATAAAATGGGAATGGTTGGTGATATCAACTTCCTGTTTGTGGCACATTAGTATATGGGAGGGGGAAACCTTTTCTAGATGGGTGGTGACCATGGCGGCCATTTTCAAGTTGGTCATTTTGGATCCAACGTTATTCTTTTCAATGGGAAGAGGATCATGTGACACTTCAAACTTATTGAGAATTTCATAAGAAAAACAATGGTGTGCTTGGTTTTATTTAACTTTATTATTTCATGAGCTATTTACAAGTTCATGACCATTTATAAAATGTGTTCAAAGTGCTGCCCATTGTGTTGGATTGTCAATACAACTCTCTTCTTGATACATTGATAGCAACACCGCAGAAGAAATGCTAGCACAGGCTTCCAGTATCTGTTGTTTCAGATGCTGCACATCTCATATCTCCATAGACAATTGCCTTCAGATGAATGATGAGGCAAACTTTTATGTGAATGGTGAAGTTACCAAACAAAACCCCCACTATTGGACTGACACTAACCCACAGTGGATAGATCCCTCCAAGACTGTTGGAACACAAAAATTAATGGTATGGTGCGGTATATGGGGTACAACGATAGTGGGGCCATTCTTCATCAATGGAAACTTAAATGCCAATGGATATCTGATATTGCTACATGATTCATGTTCCATGTTCCAAGGAACAACGTGATGCCAGTAAAAAAAATTTATATTTATTCCACATTTTTGACATACTAAAAGTAAAATATAAACTTGTTATTGCTGTAATAGTACTGATCTTGAGAATCATATTTCCATGTAAATTGTACTGCGCAATGAATGTTGTAACAAGAAAACAATTGCATAATTGTGCCTTTTTTTTCCATAATTACACTCTTTTTGGAATTTGCAATTTTGAACGCTAAAAGGAATGGTATCATCCAAAACTGCATCTCATCCCACAAAAAACATCTCTCATATGGCTGCGTGGATGAAAAATTAAAAACAAAATGATGGCTGCTAGAAGAAGCAGAAGATAAAACTTAAGAAAATGTGAAAAAATATGATCCTACAATAAAATTAAATAATTAAATTTCTAATTAAATAATTATACCGTAATTAATTATATTATATTATTACTACTTAATAATTAGTAAAATAATTAAATAATAAAATGAAATAAAATAAAAAAGATTTAGGGGATACAAAGTATTTTAAGATCAAAATGTCAGAAAAAAGGCGCAAGGTAAGGCTATGTCACGGCAATACGCCTGATTCTTATCTCGTTAATGGACGGAGGAATAACAGACAACCAAGTCTTAGCTTGATGTATCAAAATATTCCTAAAGGGGAGGGACCCCTACAGGTTTATTATATAGACAGATGCTAATACATAAATTAATCAAGCTTCAAAGTCCTTGGTTACATTCTCAATTCTTTACTATGATTGGTTCCCCAACAATATCTGCTTCATGGTTATTGGCTCCTCATGATGTAAAGAGTTGGCAGAGTATATGGGGACTTTCTATGTCCCTCAATAACCCTTGGCAGGGTGTGTAGCTCTACCCCCTTATCTTATCTTGACCAGATGGTTGGCCATGTAGACATGTCTTTACATGTTCTTACTTAAAAACAACTTACATAAGAGCTCTGGATGCCATCTTAGGAGTCCTACATATATTCATGTATATATGTATATTCTTCAGTAAATCAAACAATTACCGTATATACTCGTGTATAAGCCGACCCGTGTATAAGCCGACCCCCCTACTTTTGCCCCAAAAATCTGGAAAAACCTATTGACTCGTGTATAAGCCGAGGGTGGACCCCAGCACAGGTATACAGCCCCCAGCAGTGTGGTATACAAGCCCCCCCCAGTGGTATACAGGCCTCCCCAGTGGTAGTATACAGCAGCCCCAGTGGTAGTATATAGCATCCCCAGCAGCCCCAGTGGTACTATATAGCATCCCCAGTGGTAGTATATAGCATCCCCAGCAGCCCCAGTGGTAGTATATAGCATCCCAGCAGCCCCAGTGGTAGTATATAGCATCCCCAGCAGCCCCAGTGGTAGTATATAGCAGCCCCAGCAGCCCCAGTGGTAGTATATAGCATCCCCAGCAGCCCCAGTGGTAGTATATAGCATCCCCAGCAGCCCCAGTGGTACTATATAGCATCCCCAGTGGTAGTATATAGCATCCCCAGCAGCCCCAGTGGTAGTATATAGCATCCCCAGCAGCCCCAGTGGTAGTATATAGCATCCCCAGCAGCCCCAGTGGTAGTATATAGCATCCCCAGCAGCCCCAGTGGTAGTATATAGCATCCCCAGCAGCCCCAGTGGTACTATATAGCATCCCCAGTGGTAGTATATAGCATCCCCAGCAGCCCCAGTGGTAGTATATAGCATCCCCAGCAGCCCCAGTGGTAGTATATAGCATCCCCAGCAGCCCCAGTGGTAGTATATAGCAGCCCCAGCAGCCCCAGTGGTAGTATACAGCAGCCCCAGTGGTAGTATACAGCAGCCCCAGTGGTAGTATATAGCATCCCCAGCAGCCCCAGTGGTACTATATAGCATCCCCAGTGGTAGTATATAGCATCCCCAGCAGCCCCAGTGGTAGTATATAGCATCCCCAGCAGCCCCAGTGGTAGTATATAGCATCCCCAGCAGCCCCAGTGGTAGTATATAGCATCCCCAGCAGCCCCAGTGGTAGTATATAGCATCCCCAGCAGCCCCAGTGGTAGTATATAGCAGCCCCAGCAGCCCCAGTGGTAGTATATAGCATCCCCAGCAGCCCCAGTGGTAGTATATAGCATCCCCAGCAGCCCCAGTGGTAGTATATAGCATCCCCAGCAGCCCCAGTGGTACTATATAGCATCCCCAGTGGTAGTATATAGCATCCCCAGCAGCCCCAGTGGTAGTATATAGCATCCCCAGCAGCCCCAGTGGTAGTATATAGCATCCCCAGCAGCCCCAGTGGTAGTATATAGCAGCCCCAGCAGCCCCAGTGGTAGTATACAGCAGCCCCAGTGGTAGTATACAGCAGCCCCAGTGGTAGTATATAGCATCCCCAGCAGCCCCAGTGGTACTATATAGCATCCCCAGTGGTAGTATATAGCATCCCCAGCAGCCCCAGTGGTAGTATATAGCATCCCCAGCAGCCCCAGTGGTAGTATATAGCATCCCCAGCAGCCCCAGTGGTAGTATATAGCAGCCCCAGCAGCCCCAGTGGTAGTATACAGCAGCCCCAGTGGTAGTATACAGCAGCCCCAGTGGTAGTATATAGCATCCCCAGCAGCCCCAGTGGTACTATATAGCATCCCCAGTGGTAGTATATAGCATCCCCAGCAGCCCCAGTGGTAGTATATAGCATCCCCAGCAGCCCCAGTGGTAGTATATAGCATCCCCAGCAGCCCCAGTGGTAGTATATAGCATCCCCAGCAGCCCCAGTGGTAGTATACATCAGCCCCAGATGTATATACAGCCCCAGTGGTAGTATACAGCCCCAGTGGTAGTATACATCAGCCCCAGTGGTAGTATACAGGAGCCCAAGCAGCCCCAGTGGTAGTATACATCAGCCCCAGATGTATATACAGCCCCAGTGGTAGTATACAGCCCCAGTGGTAGTATACATCAGCCCCAGAGGTATATGCAGCCCCAGTGGTAGTATACAGCCCCAGTGGTACTATCCAGCAGCCCCAGAGGTATATACAGCCCCAGTATTAATAAACAGCCCCCCCCTCCTTATCATGGCCCCCCAGGCTGCGGCAGCTGTCAAAATAACAAACAGTTTATACATCACCTTCCGACGCAGCTTCTCCGCTTCTCCGGTCCTCCGCTCGCCGGCTGCTTCTTCTTTCTTGTTGTGCCGACTTCTGTGACCGCGCGCAGGAAATGACGTCATCTCCTGCGCCCGGTCACATGACACCGGCACAAGAAGAAAGAAGAAGCCGGCGAGCGGAGGACCGGAGGAGCGGAGAAGCTGCGTCGGAAGGTGATGTATAAACTGTTTGTTATTTTGACAGCTGCCGCAGCCTGGGGGGCCATGATAAGGAGGGGGGGGGGGCTGTTTATTAATACTGGGGGACCCATATTAAGGAGGGGGGCTGTGCAGTGCAATATGCACGGCATCCCCCCGCCGTTGATGGACGGGGGGATGCCGTGCATATTCATTGCACTAATGAGGCGGCCCCACGTGACCGCCTGCGGTCACCGCGGCCCCCTCCTGCCTCCTCCAGCTCCCGGTCACAGCCCCCCCCCACAGCATTACCGTATAACCCGTGTATAAGCCGAGGGGGGGACTTTTCAGCCCAATTTGTGGGCTGAAAAACTCGGCTTATACACGAGTATATACGGTACTTATTAAAGCAATTACTCAACAATGTCAGGTAATTGCCCTGACAGGCTACATCATCTCACCTTTCCTCTTCAACCTGTTCACAGAAGTGATCATGAGGAAGCTTGACATGAATGAATCATCAGGAGAATAGGTGGAAGGTTCATTACCAACCTGAGATACGCAGATGACACCACTGTTTTGGCCGAAAATGGGAATGATCTGAGGAAGATGACATTAAAGCTCAGTGAAAACAGCAAGAGGTTTGGTTTGCATCTGAATGTAAAGAAGATAAAGATGATGACTACGGCCAGTGAGCAGGTGAATCTGAAGATCAACAATGAAGAAATAGAAATGGTAAACCGTTCCATTTTCCTGGGGTGCCTTATTGATTGTAACGGCAGTTCTACAGCTGAAATTAAGTGGTGGTTTGCTATGGATCATGCAACAATAATGAACATGGAGCAACTGTGGAAGTTCAAAGGCATCTTGATCACCAACAATTGGTCACAGCCATTGCATTCCCAATCGTGTTGTACGGGTACTCGGTTATTGTTATTCTTGCCCCAGCCACTTGGCGGCGCTGGATTCCTTTGGCTAGTGGTGCCCGATTCCTTCAGCTAGTGGTGCTGGTGATAGGGGGGGCCATGTCTTCGTCGGGACCTGTTCCTTTGGTTACTGCCTCTGTCGCAGGGCATCGTTATGCTCCTCCTATAGGTGATGCTGGTTACAGGAGAGAGGTCCCTACAGAAGTATCTGGTTGGCGCATGGTTCGTTCCTCTATCAGAAATGGGGTTGTTGGTATCAGTCACTCATCAACATCTGGCCTGGTGGTAGAGGTGGTCTGGATGAGGTCATCAGGCTGTGAGCTCCAGCCTATGAGAGGGGACAGCACCCTTCAAATACCTTGGGGCCTGTCCTGCAAACCACCAGATATATTTTTGGTTTTCCCAGCTATCTAGATTGTGCTCTATTACCTTTGACCTTTGCATGGATTTTGACCCTTCTACTGCCTGACGATTTTGTACTTTTGCTGCCCTCCTGGTTTTGATGCTGCCTTCTGACTACGCTTTGGGATCCTGATTTAGCATTCCCTGACCTCCTAGCCTTGTTCCTTCTTGGCGACCTTCCTGCTCCGGTCTGCTGCTCACTTTTAGGCAGCTACCTCCGGGGTTCCGCTGTAAATCCAAATCCCTGTATAGGGGTAAAGGGTCTCAGAGTTTCTTGGGGGTGCTGCCTTATTAGCAGCTCAGCCTTTGCAGCGGACGGTCGTCAAATTATATCTCGTAAAACCATTTTTTTCTATATCAAAATATATATCTTAAAAAAAAAACAAAAAAAAAACCTTACCTTACATTTTCTTTTTTCCACTATGTTTCCTCCTTTTTTTTTTGGTGGCATCCCCACCTTTCATGGACTTAGTACAAAACCTTTTTCCCTGGATTTTTTTTTCTCTGAGCTGATTCTGTTGCTGATTACCTCTCGCCAGCCCCTGTTTCTTACTGCATTGCTCAGTCCTGTGGCTTGATTAGGCTAGCTTCACATCACGGATTTTGGGATCCTGTTCTGTCTGGTTTGAACAGGACAGAACAGGATACAGTTTTGCCTCCTATGTATCCCTATGGTGCCGGATTGGTCTTATTTGGCCATCCATTTTTGTGTATTCTTTGCCGGATTCATTTTTGTCCGGTTTTTCACTGTCCTCAAAAACGGAACCTGCAGTATTTTTTGGCTCCGGTGAAAAAATCGGACAAAATCAGACATAAGCGGGTCCGGGGTGATCCGGCACCTATAACATGGGAGTCTATGGGCACCAGATTCATGAAAAAATCGGATCATTTCCCGGATCCAATTTTAAGCACAGAGCATGCTCAGAAATGTTGCCATGCAAACGTCAGCACTATGGACAGCACCACTTCATGCACAGGCTGTGAATTCAGCACCAAGGACAGCGGTAGAGCTGAATACAGGCAGACTTCAGCACCATGGACAGCGGCAGAAAACAAATCCTGCAAAAAACAGGATCCGGGACCCTATTTGGCCACACTTTCAGTACATCCTGTCCTGTCCGGTTCTGTCAGGGTGATCCTGCAAAAAACAGGATCCACCCTGACAGCCAAAAACTGTGATGTGAAGCTAGCCTTACTCCCACCATCTACTAAGATGCTGCACAAGCCACAATCTGGATTCCTCTGTGAGAACTCTGGATGTCAGATGTCCTCACCCCCTGGATGCCAGCACCTGGTGGGATCTAACCATGCCTGCCCAGGGGCTCAGGTATTGCCTGTTGATGCGGCCAAAGTTTTATTACCTATTCGCTTATCTTACCTTAAGAAAGCAGTGTGGTTGGAGGCCTATGTAGATGGTGGTTCAGATGGAAATATTATAGATGCCCAGGTGGCAAAAAATCTTGGAGTACCATTACTAAGGCTTAGTGCCCCCACAAAACCCACTGCAGTTAATGACACACCTCTCGTCCAGGGTGGGATGGAATTTGTCACTAAGGAAGTGTCAATGCTGGTGGGGTCATTACATGTTGAAAATGTGTAATTTTTTGTTATTGATAATCTATCCTCTGCAGTAATCCTGGGCATGCCATGGTTACGCAAACATAATCAGTCATAGACTGACACCCTGGGTGATATAGTGCACTGGAGCCCAGAGTGTCAGGATAAATGTATGTCGCTATCAATGAACCGAGTTAAGGTCACGCCTCCCTGTGTACCTTTTGCATACAGAGATTTTATGCATGTTTCTTCTATATTGGAATCAGAGAAATTACCCCCACACAGAGAGTATGATTGCCCCATTGACTTGGTACCTGATTCTCGTCTCCCAAAGGTGAGAATATATAATCTCTCTGGTCCAGAGCATCAGACCATGAAAGATTATATATCACAGAGTCTGCGAAAAGGATTTACTAGACCATCCAACTCACCAGTAGGCGCCAGGTTCTTTTTTTGTGGAAAAGAAAGATGGTGGTCTCAGACCTAGCATTGACTACTATGAGTTAAGCGCTATCACTGTAAAAGACCAGTATCCACTTCCACTCATCCCTGATCTATATAATCAGCTGTTGTGAGCCCATTGGTTTACCACACTTGACCTCAGGGGAGCGTATAACCTCATCCATATAAGTAAAAGAGACAAGCAGAAGACCGCGTTTAACACGCCCCTGGGCCACTTTGAGTATTTAGTAATGCTGTTCAGACTTAGTAGCGCACCTGCAGTCTTTCAAAATTTTGTTAAAGTTTCAGAAATATTAGTGGTGTATATGTGGTCGTTTATTTGGATGACATCCTGATTTATTCTTCTGATCTTATGTCGCACGTTCAACATGTCCATACTGTACTGCAGAGCCTCAGAGAGAATTCTTTATTTGCCAAACTAGAGAAATGTGTCTTCTTTGTTGAGGAGGTAAATTTTCTGGGTTATATTTTGTCGGCTAAAAGTTTTCGCATGGACCCCTCTAAGATTCAGCGCATTAAGGAATGGGTACTATTATTATTATTATTATTATTATTTATGTATAGAGCACTATTGATTCCATGGTGCTGTACAGGAGAAAGGGTTACATACAAACAAGTTAAAAATACAACAAACAAGCTAACAGTGACAGACCGATACAGAGGGGAGAGGGGACCATGCCCTTGCGGGCTTACATTCTACAGGATACAGGGTACAACCTAAGTGTCTAAAAGCACTGCAGCAATTTCTGGGTTTTGCTAACTATTACCGTAAATTTATTAAAGATTTCTTCCAAGGTAGCCAAACCGCTCACTGATTTGACCAGGAAAGGGGTGTACAATGTTTAATTGGAAGCCTTAAGCAATTCATGCGTTTTCTACATTAAAATATATGTTTTTCCTCTTACACAATATAGGTTCAGCCTGATCTGGACCACCCCTTCACTGTGGAGGTAGATGCCTCTGAAGTTGGCGTGGGCGCAGTGCTATCACAAGGCATTTCATCTCTCACTTCGTCCGTGTGGCTTCTTTTCCCGAAAGTTTTCATCTACCGAGAAAAATTATGATATTGGTAATTTTGAATTGTTGGCAATCAAATGGGCCTTCGAGGATTGGCACCACTTCTTCTAAGGCGCCAAACATAAGATCACAATAATTACTGACCACAAGAACCTGACCTACTTGGATTCAGTGAATAGACTGAATCCAAGACAGGCTAGGTGGGCTTTGTTCTTCTCCAGGTTTGATGGTATGTTCACTTTCCGACTGGGTACTAAAAATGTAAGGGCTGATATAAAAAAAAGGATTTTGCCAGAGACCGTGCTTCTATTTTTCTTCCTTTATTTAAACATAGTTAAAATGAACAGGACTGAACGCTGGACGCGTTTCGGGGGACAGCACCCCCTTAGTTCCATGTGAGTGAACCACTCCCCTTCCTAATTAGTAAGGGCTGATACCCTTTCTCGAAGTTTCTGCCCCTCACAGACTGAGGACTCAGAACTAACCCCAATTTTACCCAGAGGCATTGTTATTTCAGCTGTTTCTTTGGATCTTCTGGAAGAGATCCGTAGATCCCCAGAACAGGCCCCTGACACCACTCCTTCCCCAAAACTATTTGTCCCTGCCAAATTCCGCCTTCAAGTTCTTAAGTAATCTCTTGATTCAGTCCTTGCAGGGCATCCTGGTATCAATAACACAATAAGACTTGTAAGGAGGAATTTTTGGTGGCCAACTATAGTTAAAGACTTGTGAAACCTGTGCTCGCACAAAGTCTCCTGTAACTGCCCTGATGGGCTGCTCCTGCCCTTGCCTACCCCTTAGGGTTTCTAGGATCCATCTCCCCATGGATTTTATTACTTACCTACCACCCTCAAAAGGGGAGACTTGTATCTGAGTGGTGGTGGATAGGTTCAGTAAGCAGTGTCATTTCATTCCTCTGTCCAGATCACCTAATTCTGAAACCCTCAGCAAACTATTCATTAATCATGTTGTACGATTACATGGTGTTCCTGTAAATATTGTTTCCGACAGGGGCACCCAGTTTGTTTCAAAATTTTGGAGAGCATTCTGTAAAAGGATTCAAATTTAATTATCCTTTTCTTCTCCTATCACCCTGAAACTAATGGTCAACCGAGCGCACTAGTCAAGCACTTGAACAGTATCTTCGGTGTTATGTCTCTGAGCATCAGTCCGATTGGGTGGAACACCTGCTGCTAGCAGAGTTTGCCATGAATATTCAGTACCAGCAGTCAATCAAGACTACCCCCTTTTACTGTAATCATGGGCTACACCCGCACTTTGGTTCCTTTTCCTCTATGATTTCAGATATCCCTGGGGTAGAAAGTTCTGTGGATCGGTTAAAAGCTATCTTGTCTGAAGTTAAAGAAAATTTGAAGGGGGCTCAGACTAGTCAGGCTTCTTCTGCTAATAAAAGGTGATCTAAGGGCCCGGACCAGGGAGTTGGAGATACAGTTTGGCTATCTACATAGAATATTAAGTTTAAAGTGCCGTCCACCAAACTAGGTCCCAAGTTTATTGGTCCGTATGAAATTATTGAGGTGATTAAGCCTGTAGCCTTTTGTCTGAAGCTTCCTCAATCATTCAAGCTGTTAGGTCCCCTGGCACCGCTCCCCAGCTCACCTCTCCCGGGTCGGCATCCTCTGCTGACCGGGCATCCGGCGTCCAGGCGTACTGTGTCTCGGAGCCGTGCCGGGTTCCCATCCTGGCAGCTCCACTCATGGGAGGTGCCTGATTATTAAGTTAGTTTGATTCTGCCTTGCTGATAGTTGGTCAGGCCTTCCTTGTGCTCTTCCCCAGTAGCACCATTCCTGCTCTCCTAGCCTTGTACCGTTACCCAGAATCTTTAGCTGTGCCGTAGCATAGGCTAACCTTACGAGCCACGCCCCTGGTACTAGCAGCCGTGGTATTTAGACCCCCTGGGCTTGCTCCTGACAATCCCTGTATAGGGATTGGTTAAACTAGGTCCAGCTCACCCAGGGGAGTTCGGTACCGCGGCCCAGTGGGTCCACTCTAGGGCGCCTTCCCTGGAAGCATGACACAAGCTACCCAATGTATTCCATAAGTCCCTTCTCAAATTATACAGATCTGCGGTTCATCCTGTCCAGACCTCTCCTCCTCTGGTTTTGGTCAAGGGTGCTTTGGAATATGAAGTACAAAGGATCCTTGACTCCCGCTTGGTAAGAGGGTCAGTGCTGTATCTTGTGCACTGGAGGGATTAAGGTCCAGAAGAGAGGTCCTGGTGCCTGCCAGTATCTTCTGTGCCAAGGGTTTGATCAGGACGTTTCATCTCCTTAACGCCAAAAAGCTGGGGTTTGAGAGTCCAGAGTCCTCTCTTAGAGGGGGCATACTGTCACGTCGCTGTTGGACTCAGTGACTGTTATTCCTGCCCCAGCCACTAGGTGGTACCCGATTCCTTCAGCTAGTGGTGCCCGATTCCTTCAGCTAGTGGTGCTGGTGATAGGGGGGCAATGTCCTCATCGGGATCTGCTCCTTTGGTTCCTGCTTCTGTCGCTGGGCATCTCCACGCTCCTTCTGTGGGTGATGCTGGTTACAGGATAGAGGTCCCTTTAGAGGCAACTGGAGGGCGCAGGTTTCGTATATTCTATCAGAAGTCGAGTGGTTGGTACCAGTCATGCATCACCATCTGGCCTGATGGATAGGGGCGGTCCAGATTAGGTCATCAGGCTGTGAGCTCCAGCCTATGAGAGGGACCGCGCCCTTCAAATACCTTGGGGCATATCCTGCAAACCGCCAGATATATTCTGATTTTCCCAGCTATCTAGATTGTACTCTATTATATTGACTTTGACCTTTGCCTAGATTTTGACCCTTCTACCGCCTGACGATTTTGAACTATTGCTCCCCTCCCGGTTTTTATGCTGCCTTCTGACTACGCTTTCAGATCCTGATTTAGTATTCCCTGACCTCCTAGCCTTGTTCCTTTCTGACGACCTCCCTGCTCCAGTCTGCTTCTCACTTGTAGGAAGCTTCCTCCTGGGTTCCGCTGTAAATCCAAATCCCTGTATAGGGGTAAAGGGTCTCAGAGTTTCTCAGGGTGCTGCCTTACCAGCAGCTCAGCCCTTGCAGCAGACGGTCATCACATGGTGATCAAAGAAAGATTGGTTCCTTCGAACCGTGGTGCTGACAGGAAAGTGACAGGGAAGAAGTTTTAGACAGGGCTAGGTCAACACAGTAATTAATCCTGTTATATTGTTAAATATTGATCCTAAATTGGCCCTAAATAGTCCAAACTGACCCCTACCTAACCAAGGAGATTGGCAACCTAATAGAGTTGGGGCCCACACTCAACATAGGCTGACCCTCACTAGGTAACCTCAGGTATAACCCTGGATTCAATGAATAAGTAATACCATTCAATCAATATATTCATAAATAATGCAATTGAGGTTAGTTAGATAGTATTAATACTTAGCTTACATAAATAATGTGGAGGATCTCTAGGATAATAGGAGGTGGTCATATATCCTCAATTGGGTCTCAGTGGTCAGACTCAGGTCCCTGTCCTGATGCATTTCCCTTTTCAATTTGTGGATTCCTCAGGAGAACAGATCCCTTGATGGGGCACAATAGCCCTCTTTCAAGGAGGGGCGAATGATGGAGTCCTGGCGTCTGAAAAACTAAGAGGGAATTTTGAAAGAGGGTAAGGGAACATCTCTGTGATGTCAGTATGCCAGAGATTTGTTGGAACATTTGATACAAAACATAAAAAGTCTGCTCTATCTTATCCCATTATTGGGGAATCCCTACAGCTGATTCAGACCTGAAGAATAATGTCCTGACTTGTTCATAGTCATTACCAACCTACCCCACAAACTGGAACCTGGCTTAATAGAAAACTGGGCATATTTAGATGTGGTCACTGTAAGTTGTATTATGGCTACGGTCATGTAAAATTATTGAAGACACTGTCACAGGCCCAACTTATATAAGTAGAGATTTTGCATTTTGTAGCACCAAAGGTACTCGGCTATCTGAATTTGTCCCTTAAATTACATTGGAAAAACTAAGAGGGAATTTCTAAAAAGTCCGGGGGAATATCTCGGACATGTCTATATAATGCCAAAGGTACTCCTCTCTCATGACATGTTTGAGGTGTCCATGGGGGTGATCTTTGTACTTTTTTCATCAGGGTTTTGAAGGTTGTCAAACCATCTGTCGAAAAGGGTAATTGGAATATAGTCTTTAATGAGCAACTCATTTACACTAACTTAATCTTAATGACAAAAAAAACTTTCTGTTTTTGTCCTGTTGTTTGGTGTTCAGCTTAGTAACACTGGCACTTTCATTATTGGTCAGTAGTAAGACCAATAGTCTGAAGGCACAAGCAGTCAATACCTTTTGCTTGAATGTATATTTAATAGATTTGACCTTCTCAAACCCCAGTCGCTTCCCCGCTCCTCTCCCCTTCATTGGTGTGGATAACCATATCTCTATACATATAGAGTAGTGATTATTTTTTTACTACTGATGGAATGTGAGATTGCATGACATAATGATTAAGTAATTGGAATTCAGGTATTGATCCTGATATGTTTCCAATGTTAATGTTAGTGTGGCGCCCTGCAACGAGTGCGTCACAGGAGTGTATTGCATCCCAGACAGCAGATGTAATATTCTCTGACTAAGCAATGACATGGTTAAAACTCAGAGCTCCATACCCTACATGCACATCAGTATAGAGGGCCAATAAGGTCCTGGTGGGCGGAGTGTAGGAGTAGAGTGTTGAGGAGAATGTAGGAGAAGGAGGAAGAGGAGAGAAGTGGTGTTGAGGAACGTAGGAGAGGGGGCCCTGCACAGTTCCGTGCAGCCCCGGAGACCACCACCGGTTGGCGCCATTGTCCCGGTGCCTAACAACCGGAACCTGGGCGAACACCCGACGGGTCAAAATACACCTGCGCCCATCTACTACCGGATCACTGGTTCCGAAGGTAGCAAGTCGTTTATCACTGCTATGCAATCCAGGAGTGGAGGGATCGCTCTACAGGAGTACCCCACCGCCGCCGCAAACAGAGCCGTCTTGCCAGCGGAGTACTCACCAAAAGGACCCAGGCTCCTCTCACACCGGAACGTACACACCGGCAGGGAAATTTAAGTAGCCCCTTGTACCCGAACTTGGCACACTAAGGCGACATCGGCAATCCAACTAGAACAAGTTAGAATGGAGGAACACCGCGGAGCTCTGAAACCACACAGGTCATTGCGAACTCCAACCAGTCCGTTACCCATTACCTGTATGCCATGTATCATCTACTGGTTGCAGTAAAAGACCCGTTACAGAGACTATTGGTGTCCGTGCCTTTTTCAGAACTGTTTAACTGCGCATACTGAAGGTAACTAAGCTGCCTCATAACATCTTGTGCAGCTCCTGGCTCCGGGGACTCCCGATCGTCCTGTGGGGAGCGTCCCATCTTGCTGCATTACATCCCCTGGAGGCCCAAGCAGCACCGGAATTCCCGCAGGTGGCGTCACGACAAGAATTAACCCCTTATCTGTTCAGCCAACTTTATTGATCTGGACCACCGGGCCTACACAGCCTCGGGCATGGTACCGTGACAGGGAGCAGCAACAGCCCGAGACGTGCACACCCCGGCTACGGTGAGTCATTAGTCCATCTGGTTTTATGATATATTTATTTAGAACATTATGTTCCTCTAAAAAGTCTCCCTCTTAATTGATAGAAATGGTGGAGCGCTGGAATAAGTTGTAAATTCAACATGGGAAGATGTGCTGCTATTGATTGAACGCCTATTGCTCTCCATTGGCTATGGCTGAAACCAGAAATATCGTCATCACCATCTGTGGAGCCATAATGCATTCCAGCAGTGACGCTGATGGCCGGAAAAGGCATTGCTGCAATCTGTGGAGTGCAGATTGTGTTCTGCAGTCTTTCTGATGCTGCCCATCATCTGATGGGGACCACACCTTCCACTCCACTCTATAACTTCCTGGTGCGCTGATTCAGACACTAAGACTCCATCATACATTCTCTTCTTGAAAGAGGAGCGATTGTGCCCCATCAAGGGACCTGTTCTTCTGAGGAACCCACATATTGACAGGGGAAGCACATAGAGACCGGAGTACTGTGTATGACTATGGAGACCTAGTGAGGGATTTATAAACACCTCTTATCATCTTATCTTTTCATTATATACAGAGATATATGTATATATATAATATAGGGGTGTAACTACAATAGGTGCAGGGGTTGCGATCGCACCTGAGCCCTGCAGCCTAGGAGGGCCCCATAAGTCCCTTTGGCCTATAGAAAAAGACTAATACGATTAAAGATTTGCAATAAATGGGGGCCCCATTGGAGCTTTCGCATTGGGGCCAGTTACGCCACTGTATATATATATATATATATATATATATATATATATATACAGTTATGGCCAAAAGTATTGACACCCCAGCAATTCTGTCAGATAATACTCAGTTTCTTCCTGAAAATGATTGCAATCACAAATTCTTTGGTATTATTATCTTCATTTAATTTGTCTTCAATGAAAAAACACAAAAGAGAATGAAGCAAAAAGCAAAACATTGATCATTTCATACAAAACTCCAAAAATGGGCCAGACAAAAGTATTGGCACCCTCAGCCTAATACTTGGTTGCACAACCTTTAGCCAAAATAACTGCGATCAACCACTTCCGGTAACCATCAATGAGTTTCTTACAATGCTCTGCTGGAATTTTAGACTGTTCTTCTTTGGCAAACTGCTCCAGGTCCCTGATATTTGAAAGGTGCCTTCTCCAAACTGACATTTTTAGATCTCTCCAAAGGTGTTCTATGGGATTCAGGTCTGGACTCATTGCTGGCCACCTTAGAAGTCTCCAGTGCTTTCTCTCAAACCATTTTCTAGTGCTTTTTGAAGTGTGTTTTGGGTCATTGTCCTGCTGGAAGACCCATGACCTCTGTGGGAGACCCAGCTTTCTCACACTGGGCCCTACATTATGCTGCTGTTGGTAGTCTGCAGTTTTCATAATGCCATGCACACGGTCAAGCAGTCCAGTGCCAGAGGCAGCAAAGCAACCCCAAAATATCAGGGAACCTCCGCCATGTTTGACTGTAGGGACTGTGTTCTTTCTTTGAATGCCTCTTTTTTTACTCCTGTAAACTTATGTTGATGCCTTTGCCAAAAGCTCTACTTTTGTCTCATGTGACCAGAGAACATTCTTCCAAAACATTTTAGGCTTTCTCAGGTAAGTTTTGGCAAACTCCAGCCTGGCTTTTTTTATGTCTCGGGGTAAGAAGTGGGGTCTTCCTGGGTCTCCTACAATACAGTCCCTTTTCATTCAGACACCGACGAATAGTACGGGTTGGCACTGCTGTAGCCTCGGACTGCAGGGCAGCTTGAACTTGTTTGGATGTGAGTCGAGTTCTTTATCCACCATCCGCACAATCTTGCGTTGAAATCTCTCGTCAATTTTTCTTTTCCGTCCACATCTAGGATGGTTAGCCACAGTGCCATGGGCTTTAAACTTCTTGACACTGCGCACGTTAGACACAGGAACATTCAGGTCTTTGGAGATGGACTTGTAGCCTTGAGATTGCTCATGCTTTCTCACAATTTGGTTTCTCAAGTCCTCAGACAGTTCTTTGGTCTTCTTTCTTTTCTACATGCTCAATGTGGTACACACAAGGACACAGGACAGAGGTTGAGTGAACTTTAATCCATGTCAACTGGCTGCAAGTGTGATTTAGTTATTGCCAACATCTGTTAGGTGCCACAGGAAAGTTACAGGTGCTGTTAATTACACAAATTAGAAAAGCATCACATGAGTTTTCTAACAGTGCAATACTTTTGTCCACCCCTTTTTTATGTTTGGTGTGGAATTAGATCCAATTTGGCTTTAGGACAATTATTTTTGTGTTTTTTCATTGAAGACAAATTAAATGAAGATAATAATACCAAAGAATTAGTGATTGCAATCATTTTCAGGAAGAAACTGAGTATTATCTGACAGAATTGCAGGGGTGTCAATACTTTTGGCCACAACTGTATATATAATTTCCCAATAGCATTGTATGAGTGTGAGACGTGGACCTTGACATTGGGTGATCAAAGAAAGATCGATTATTATGAACTGTGGTGCTACAGGAGGCTCGTACTAATCCCGTGGACAACCATGATCACAAATAAGGCTATTGTGGAGCATGTCAATCCACAGACATCCCTGGTAGGAAAAGACATAGACTGTCTTACTTCAGCCATGTGATGAGGACAAATTACCTTGAGAAGTTCGCGATGCTTGATATGGTCAGCGGAATAAGACATTGTGGAGGATCTAAGACCCGTTGGCTGTACACCATCATGGCAGACACCGGGATGAACATCAGAGAACCGAAAGATGCTGTGTCAAACATAGCAGCTTGGAGAAAAATGATTCACATGGTATCCAATAGTCGGATACAACAGTACGGATGAAATTGGTATTCTGTGTGTATATACATATATATATATATTATATATATATATATATATATATATATTTGTTCTCTACTGTAATTACTTACTGTCTATTTTCTGTACTCTAACCCTACATTGTAAAGCGCTGCGGAATATGTTGGCGCTATATAAATAAAGCTTTATTATTATTATTATTATTATTATTATTATATATATAGTGCTGTGCAAATTAATTGGGACAAAGCAAGACTTTACATGTTTTTCTTGCTTTAATTTTACTATTTCTGAAAAGTGTTTTATCAGTTCTCGGTGTGTTTTCCTTATTCTTCCACATTTCCCTTTACGTTTTGGAGGAAACTAACCAGTTTAATTGTGTGCGCGAATTATTCTTTTCCAATACCAACTGTGGAAGCGATTTCTCTTACAGTCAGAATTGTATGTTCATTAAGAGTAAGCACCCTCATCACCCGCAGGTGGTCTGAGGTTGAGATGGTGTCCACCCACCTAACAGTGGGACAGGGAGGAAAAGGAGGACAGGGATGTGTCGAGCCCACTGGGACAAGGGTACTCGGCGCCGGACCGTGTCTGCTTCAGGGGAATGTCACGGGGTCCTGGTCCAGACCGTGTCCCTGGCTTGACAGTGATAAAGGGGATATTTACAGGGGATAATGTCAGTCGTGACGCCACCCACAGTGTGTGGCCAGTATTGGGGCCATCGCTGCCGCAGAACCTCCTGGGATGATGTAATGGCAGCAAGGATGGAATAGTTCTCCGTGGGCAGAACTGAGTTCCCCGGGGCAGTGTTGACTAAAGTCTATTGTGTAGTGTGCAGGCCTGGTGCTGAGTGTAGTACACTTACTGTCCAGATGCTCCAGGAATCCCCTCCTTCAGCGATGGAGCCTGCAAGCTGTGGCTCTCCAGGTGGGGATCTGCTGCAAACCTGTATGGAGGGAGTCGTGTTCAGGCAGAGAGATACAAGGGAGTCAGATTCAGGGTTCACCGTATTTACTTCTCAAAGCTCTTCAGTACAGTTCACAGTCAGTTACAGTTCTTAGTTCAGTTCTCAGTTACACGGGCACACTTTCCCTTCTGGGTTCCCTTTACTCCCTGCAGCCAGCTCTTTCCTCTCTGTGACCCCTCACTCTGTCTCTGTGTCCTTCCCAGGCTGTTGACTCTCTCTCACTGTGTTCACTTTGGTGTGCGTGACTCCGGACAGTATGGCGGTGGCTCGGACTCCTGTGAGCCCTCCGGGTTGCCACTGAGCTGCCTGTCCTTTGGGGTAGGGACCCTAACGTGTAGTTGTGGTCCCCCGTCGGTTGTCTGGGGATGCCGGGTGAAGCTATGGTCCCCTCTAGAGCCGACACTCTACTTCAGCCTAGCCTCCAGCAGTCCTCCCATGTGAGGCTCTACCAGGCTCTCTCTACTGTGTCTTTGGGTATCATAGGAAGGCTACTCCGCCTGCAGTCTGGTCGTCTCAGCTGTAGTTCTAGGGCCCGGTATCACCGTCCCTCTCTTCACTCACACTCCTGGGATGCTGGCTTCGGACGTGCTTTCTCTCTGCGGCTCGCACTGGCTCTGTTCAGATTCTGCGCTCCTACACCCCACTTTGCCAGGACGTGTGATTCAGTCTTTACTGCTCAGCCTACACCGGCCTACTGACTCCTTTCTCCTCCCCTGCTCTATTTCTACCCTCTGTCACCTGACAACGTGTTTGCCCACCCACTGTCTCTAAACCTCCACCCCTCCCCTGCCTAGAGTTCCCAGGCTCCGGGTTGGGTGCTGCCCTCTACTGTTACGTGGGTGTGTGGGCTGTGAGGGTGTTGGTGTTCAACTGTCGTCCTACCTTCCTGGCTGCAGTTCCCTTTGTGGCCTCCTGTGCGCAGGGGCGCCACAGATGTCAGCGCAGGACTCATCAGACCTGGGGGCACCGTGACGTGGTTGGTGAGCAAGCAGACATTGGCCAATGTATGTACTAAGACCCCAGAAAATAAAAATTAAGAATCTATCTATTTCATCTATTACCCACTGAATTGTAAAGCGCTGCGGAATATGTTGGTGCTATATAAATAAAGATTTTATTTATTTATTTATTATAATGATTTTTTTGCAAAAACGTAAGTTTTTAAATTTTGTTCTCAGTTTTTGCTTGTTAGCATATGTACGATATTGGTAGTAGCTGTGTGCTGCAGAGACATTTTTTTCTCTGTATTTGACCCAGCGTCACTGCTAGCACCAGTTCACATTGTATCTTGAGTGCTGTACAGTTCTTTTGCTTTGCATATATATACAGTATATACATATATATATATATATACTAGATCAGGGGTCTCAAACTCGCGGCCCGCGGGCCGCATGCGGCCCCTGGAGCTTCCCTGTGCGGCCCCCAGCACTTTGGACCAAGAACCATGCTGGCGCCGGTCCAGTGCATGGTGCCGCCGCTTTCCCCGCTATAACATTACTTGCGGCCGCTTCACTGTCTCTGCCGCTCGCTCTGCCGCTCTGTAAGCTCAATACAAGCCCCTCAGCCAATGAGAGGCCGCTGACGTCACCTGCGGGCCTCTCATTGGCTGACGGTGACTCGCATTGAACTTGCAGAGCGAGCGGCAGAGACAGTGAAGCGGCCGCAAGTAATGTTATAGCGGGGAAAGCGGCGGCACCATGCACTGGACCGCCGCCAGCATGGTTCTTGGTCCAAAGAGCTGGGGGCCGCACAGGGAAGCCCCAGGGTCCCCATGCACTGGTTAGTAATAAAAGTGTGTGCTATTGTGAGTGCCTGTGAGTGTGCCTGTGAGTGTGCGTGTGAGTGCCTGTGCGTGTGAGTGCCTGTGCGTGTGAGTGCCTGTGCGTGTGAGTGCCTGTGAGTGTGAGTGCCTGTGAGTGTGAGTGCCTATGCCTGTGAGTGTGAGTGCCTGTGCGTGTGAGTGCCTGTGAGTGTGAGTGCCTGTAAGTGTGAGTGCCTATGCCTGTGAGTGTGAGTGCCTGCGAGTGTGAGTGCCTGTTAGTGCCTGTGAGTGTGAGTGCCTGTAAGTGTGAGTGCCTGTAAGTGTGAGTGCCTGTGCCTGTGAGTGCCTGTGCCTGTGAGTGCCTGTGCCTGTGAGTGCCTGTGCCTGTGAGTGTGAGTGCCTGTGCCTGTGAGTGTCTGTGCCTGTGAGTGCCTGTGAGTGTGAGTGCCTGTGAGTGTGAGTGCCTGTGAGTGTGAGTGCCTATGCCTGTGAGTGTGAGTGCCTGTGAGTGTGAGTGCCTGTGAGTGTGAGTGCCTGTGAGTGTGAGTGCCTGTGCGTGCCTGTGAGTGTGAGTGCCTGTGAGTGTGAGTGCCTGTGCCTGTGAGTGCCTGTGAGTGTGAGTGCCTGTGAGCGCCTATGCCTGTGAGCGCCTATGCCTGTGAGCGCCTATGCCTGTGAGTGTGAGTGCCTGTGAGTGTGAGTGCCTGTGAGTGTGAGTGCCTGTGAGTGCCTGTGAGTGTGAGTGCCTGTGAGCGTGAGTGCCTGTGAGTGCCTGTGAGCGTGAGTGCCTGTGAGCGTGAGTGCCTGTGAGCGCCTATGCCTGTGAGTGTGAGTGCCTGTGAGTGAGTGTCTGTGCCTGTGAGCGCCTGTGAGTGTCTGTGAGCGTGAGTGCCCGTGAGCGTGAGTGCCCGTGAGCGTGAGTGCCCATGAGCGTGAGTACCTGTGCCTGTGAGTGTGAGTGCCTGTGAGCGTGAGCGCCTGTGAGTGTCTGTGAGCATGAGTGTCTGTGTTCGTGACTGCCTGTGTTCGTGAGTGCCTGTGTGTGCGAGTGCCTGTGTGTGTGAGTGCCTGTGTGTGTGAGTGCCTGTTTGTGTGAGTGCCTGTGTGTGTGTGTGTGCCTGTCTTGAGAGTGCCTCTTGAGTGCCTTTGGGTGTCAGAGTGCCTGTGGGTGTCTGTGAGTGTGAATGCGTGAGGGTGTCAGAGTGTGCAATTTTGTACAGAAGTGTGTGATTTTAACAAAAGTCCTTGGCGGTCCGCATTCTTCATCAGGTGGATTTACCTGATGAAGACGGCGGGCCGCCGTGGAAACACGTTGTGGTTTATTAAAGGTAATTAAACGTGGCCTCCTGTGCTCTAGCACCTCTGTTATAATCACACACTTCTGTACAAATATCATATCCCCATCCTAGGTTTGCAGCAGGAGCAGCTGTGAGCCAAAGTCACCGCTAACAGAATCCAAAGGACCTGCGGTGACGTAAACCGAGAACGTCACAGGGGCAGGTCATCGGCTGCTCGAGTCACCTGACTGGAAGAAGGAGCTGCTCGTGGAGGAAACCCCGACCGCTGGAGTCCGGAGCCATCCACTGCGATACGCTGAGGTTGTGCAGGGTTGCAGAACCTCCAAAGGTGAGATGCGAACCCCCCATATCTGGTATTGACGCCCCCACTAGACCACCAGGTACCGCTCATCGGTTGTGCTTCCCCCCCTTTTGTTCCACATGAGTGAGTGTGAGTGAGTTAATGTGAGTGTGGGTGTGCTGCTGTGAAACCAGGCAACCACTCTCAGGCGATGTGTAAGCATCGCCCTGTGTAACATCGCGAATGGCGATGTTACAGGCGATGGGAGCCATAGGCTCCCATGTTACAGGATCCTTGCTGGGGTTTCTAGACACCCCAACAGCGACATTGCCTGAAACATCGCCAAAGCATCACCGAAGGTATCGCCGCGTCTAAACACACGACGCTGACGGGGTGCCAAAAATGTGCGCGCTCCCGTGTGTCGCCGGCGATGTCACCTAGTGTGACGGTACCCTTAGTCCTACAAGCAATGCGGCCCCCGATAAAAAATGTTTTCTATGTGCGGCCCACCAACCCAGCCGAGTTTGAGACCCCTGTACTAGATGGTGGCCCGATTCTAACGCATCGGGTATTCTAGAATACCTTGTAAACAGGAGTGAACTGCGTCACACTATGACTGACAGCCTTGTAGACAGGAGTGAACTGCGTCACACTGACTGACAGCCTTGTATACATGAGTGAAGTTCATCCCACTGACTGACAGCCTTGTGTACAGGAGTGAAGTTCGTCACTCTGACCGACAGCCTTGTAGACAGGAGTACAGTTCGTGACACTGACTGACAGCCTTGTAGACAGGAGTGAAGTTCGTGACACTGACTGACAGCCTTCTAGACAGGATTGAACTGTGTCACACTGACTGACAGCCTTGTAGACAGGAGTAAAGTTCGTGACACTGACTGACAGCCTTGTAGACAGGAGTGAACTGCGTCACACTGACTGACAGCCTTGTATACATGAGTGAAGTTCGTCCCACTGACTGACAGCCTTGTATACAGGAGTAAAATTCGTCACACTGACTGACAGCCTTGCAGACAGGAGCGAAGTGCGTCACACTGACTGACAGCCTTGTAGACAGGAGTATAGTTTGTGACACTGACTGACAGCCTTGTAGACAGGGGTGAAGTTCGTGACACTGACATACAGCCTTCTAGACAGGATTGAACTGTGTCACACTGACTGACAGCCTTGTAGGAAGGAGTGAAGTTTGTGACACTGACTGACAGCCTTGTAGACAGGAATGAACTGCGTCACACTGACTGACAGCCTTGTAGACAGGAGTGAAGTTCATCACACTAACAGCCTTGTAGACAGGAGTGAACTGCGTCACACTGACTGACAGCCTTGTAGACAGGATTGACTGCGTCACACTGACTGACAGCCTTGTAGACATGAGTGAAGTTCGTCACACTGACCGACAGCCTTGTATACAGGAGTGAACTGCGTCACACTGACTGACAGCCTTGTAGACAGGAGTAAAGTTTGTGACACTGACTGACAGCCTTATAGACAGGAGTGAACTGCGTAACACTGACTGAAAGGCTTGTAGACAGGAGTGAAGTTTGTCACACTGACGGACAGACCTTATAGACAGGACAGAAATTCGTCACACTGACTGACAGCCTTGTAGACAGGATTGAACTGTGTCACACTAACCGACAGCCTTGTAAACAGGGGTGAACTGCGTCACACTATGACGCAGCATTCAAATCACGTGCCAAGCCGCGTGCCATGTCTCTCATTGGTAACCGTAGCGACCAGTGAGAGACGCGGAATTCAAACTATGCGCCAAGCCACGCTACTTCTCTGATTGGTCGGCGCGGCTGCAGTGATCAATCAGCAAAGCGGCGCGGCTTGGTGGGAAATATGAATCCCGCGCCACTGATTGGTCGCTGCTGAGAGCGGCGACCAGTCAGCGGCGTGGGATTCATATTTCCTGCCAAGCCGCGCTGCTTTGCTGATTGGTCGGCACGGCCACAGCAACCAATCAGAGAAGTAGTGTAGCTTGGCGCGCGGTTTGAATCCCGCTCAGGTACTACCACAGCGAGCAGCCGGGAGATGACCGTCTAATGCCCATCATCTCCCGGCTGGCTCGCCGCGGACCTCCACGCACGGCTGTTTTGCATAGGCTGCGCTCATTGGTCGCCGCGCCTAGCGGCGGCCAATGAGCGCTGGCTCGCAATTTCAGCCTCAGACGGAAGTGGCCACAAGGCATATATATATAATTGAATGTAATTACCTATTCATTGTAATGGGGGTTCTGCCTAGGGCAACCTAGTGAGGGTCAGACTACGTTGAGTGGGGGCACCACTTTGCAACATTAGGGTGCCAACCTCCGCAGATAGGTAGGGGATGGATAGGGATATTCAGGGCCCACTGCTCTCAGTATTTACCAATAAAATAGGATTGATTACTGTATTGACCTAGCCCAAGCACATACTGTTTAAATCTTTTTCCTTGTGACTTACTAGGGGTCAATGTTTTTGTAGGTATTGTACAGTATTATATTATAATTAGAGATGGGCGAGTATACTCGCTACTATTTCGGCACTCGCGAATAGTAGCGGTATTCGTGTACTCGCTACTCGCCGAGTAAATTAGGATTACTCGGGAGTAGCAAGTACCGAATACTTTTGCAGTGTATCAGTAGATACACTGCAAAAGTCCTGTAAAAGAGAGAAAATGTGGTTAAAAAATAAAAAAATCGGATACTCACCTTAACCGACGCTGTACCGGGACTGGCGGATGCACATCTATTCATGGAAAAGGACCTTTCCCTCTCTCAGCCAATCAGATGGCTGGGAGAGATCTGGCCAATCAGAGGCCGCCACGTCACAATCACGTGATCGCTAGCGGCCACCTGATTGGCCAGATGGAAAGGTCCTCTCAGGTACACTGAGGACCTTTCCATCTGGCCAATCAGGTGGACCGCTAGCGATTACATCATTGTGACGTAGTGGCCTCTGATTGGCCAGATCTCTCCCAGCCATCTGATTGGCTGAGAGAGGGAAAGGTCCTTTTCCATGAATAGATGTGCATCGGCCGGTCCCGGTACAGCCGTCGGTTAAGGTGAGTATCCGATTTTTTGATTTTTTAACCACTTTTTCTCTCTTTTACAGGACTTTTGCAGTGTATCTACTGATACACTGCAAAATTATCGGAATCGCTATACTTGCAACGAGTAGCGAGTACCGCTACCTACTCGTTGCGGGTATAGCGATTCCGAATAGTAAGGTATTCGCCCATGCCTAATTATAATATATAATATGTATAATATAATGTGATATATACTTTTTCACATTTACTTAATTAAACCGTTTTTAATACTAAATCAAATAAAGTGTTAATATTTGGGTTTATATGTAGATGAATCTTTCTCATGGGAACCCTACTATCTTAGTAACCTTCTACATATAGAGAAAACAGATAATCAATATGTTCGGAAGGATTCATGTAAATAAAAAGCATCATTCTTTGTAAACTTATTCTAACCTTGTCAGTAACATACCCGGCTATAAAGAGTTTGCTGTTTCAGGAATGATGATTGCAGGCATTCCTCCGGAGTGACCGTGTCACGTGCAGAAGGGAGTGGTGCACGGCTGTGTTTTATCCGCACCTTTTTATGGTAGTATGTGGGAAGCTTTAATTGTCCGTGACAATTTTCTCTAGATGGTAATAATAATAATAATAATATAGAAAAACAGGAACTGCTAGTACATGACATATGTATGAAATGACATCATGGAGTCTGAAGAAGATTGGGAACAGAGATACAACTTAAAATAAGTAAAGTAACACACAATGTGTACATGTAAAACTCCCACTTACTATACCTCCTGTATATACCACCCACAATGCCCCCAATCTAATGCCAGCTGTAGGGCCCCATACTTGAGTCCATTATTACTTCAAGGGGCTTGATCATTGGTTCCATTTGACTTAGACGGGGCAAACTAAGTTGGGGAAATTGCAAAATAGAAACAATAGGCTGACAATGAGCATATACAATATGTGGACAAACAAATTGGGGACCTACAGTATAAGAATTTTTTTCTGATCTCTCATTCTAAATTCATTAGTAGTAATATGGAGTTGTCCCCAATTTACAACTAAATAACTTTCACTCTTCTTTCAAGGCGTTCTATAAAATTTTAGAGTATAAATAGTTAAAAAGAAAGATGCTGTTGAGCATACAAATCGGCACCCCCATTTTTGGAACAATCACATTTTACTATTCACTGATATAAAGATTTGGTTGGTGCTGATATGTTCCAGGCGTCCGGGATTGTTAGTAAACCATTTGATGAAGATTCAACAGCACACATCCTAGGTTAAAAACCATCTTTTTTATTAATCCATTAAAATTGTACCGTATGCTACTCAGGAAGCGTGGGGGAGTGGGAGTTGCAGGATCAAGTCCAGGACTATGACCGTTTCATGCAATTTGCACTTCTATGGGTCCGCACCGTGTGGAGTGTTGACCCATAGAAGCACTGATTGCATGAAACGGCCGTAGTCCCGGACTTGCTCCTGTAGCTCCCTCTCCTCCCACTCTCTCTGAGTAGCATACTGCTACTGGAGCAAGTCCGGGACTACAGACGTTTTGTGCAATCTGTGCTTCTATGGGTCAAACCAGGCTCACCATCTATGCTTTTTTTTTTTTCTTTTTTCTAAACCATACATTTTTTATTCAAATAAATCTTATAACAACATATATAAATTGTTTACACAATTATATCATTACTAGCTGGGAGCCCGATGCACATGCATCGGGATTCTAGAACGGCGAGTCTCTGACTCGCAATGGCCGCTTCGCGGCCAATGCTTCGTGCTGCTAAGTCGACTCGCCATGCCCGCTGCGCGGGCATAGCGAGTCGCCTTAGAACTGCTCGCAATGGCCGCTTCGCGGCCAATGCTTCGCGCGTATCCACATGATCACGCCGGGGGCAAAAAAGCCATTCGCAATTATATAATAGATAACAGTCGTGTCCAAATAATCACCACCAGTGTAAACCAATTCCACACTGGATATTATAGGAGAGGGGAGGGAAAAAATGGACCACACAGAAGGAAAGGGGCAGCCAGGATTGGACACAAGAGGTAAATTAATGGATAGCGGGAAGGGGAGGAATAAGCTTTAGTAGCTTTGTTTTAAACATTTATGTATATCAATCTAATTATGAGAAGACCAGAATCAACCAGGAAAAATAATAAAACCATCCTAAGCGTGAGCTATCGCTAATCCAGAAGTCTCCCAAACCTCCCACTAGCAACTTACTCGTTCTTTTTGCTTTATCGCGTGAACCAATCAACGTTCATGTAGATAATGAGAATTTATCCTACCAATGAGTTCCTCCTGTGTGGGGGTAGAAGCTTCCCTTCAATGCCTTGTCAAGCTCTGACGGGCCGCTATCAAAACATGGGATATTACTGGAACTAAGTTTGGTGCAAGAAGGTCCAACCAATATTTAAGATTGCCAAGGGCCCCTCTAGAGTTAAAGGGAAACCTATCAAGGTCCTGATTAAGTCTGCCACTCGATTCCAGAATTCTCCTATCTTGGGGCACAATCACCACACATGACCCAGATCCCCTTTTTTACCACATCCCTTCCAGCATAATTGCGAATATGATTTGTTAAATTTGCAAATTTTGTAAGGGGTCAGATACCAGTTCATATGCATTTTCTTTAGTTGTTCTAGATGATTAATGCAGGAGGAGTGCCTTTGAGTAAATGTGGCCGCAGTCCACCAGTGTTCGGGGGTGGATGAGATAGAGAGTGAATCCTCCTAGATATTCATATAAGGGAGTTTGACCGACTCTGCTGGCGAGCTAAGAGTCCTATGGAACAGAGGCAATCCATGTTCATTGGGGTATTCTACTTTAAAGTATGTCTGCATTATGTCTGATGGGTCAGGGCTCCACCATGCTGGAAATGTACCTATTATTATTCATTATTTTGACGTGCATATTATTGAGGACATTATCTAATATATAAAAGCCCAAGCCCACTTCCGTCACTTTGGCCAGGACTTCTGTCACTTTGTCATCGGCTACAGTGACGTCACCACAGCGCTACACCCTGAAAGGGTGGACCAACATGGCGGCCGTAAGCGGAGCGGGACTGAGGCAGCCCCGCCACACTTACGGCCGCCCGTACAGTGCCCCAAACACACGGTCGCTACCTATGGAACGGAGGTCCGCGGCGCCTCAGCCAGCATTAGCCGGTCATCTCCCAGCTGGCGAGCCGCTGAGCTCCGTGCCGTACATAGCCGTGGCTGAGCTACGCCCAGCCACGAGCCAGCCGGCATTTTCCACCGTACCGCGAGCCGCGATTGTGATTGGACGCCGCATTCAGTGTGGCGACCAATCAGAATAGCGGCGCGCGCTATGCCGCCATAGTTGAAATACACTGAGTACAGTGTATTTGAAGTATCGCGCTATAGACTGCGCCGCTATTCTGATTGGTCGCTGCATTCAGCGTGGCAACCAATCAGAATAGCGCCGCGCTCTATGGCGCGATACTTCAAATACACTGAGTACAGTGTATTTCAAAGATGGCGCCATAGAGCGCGCTGCTATTGTGATTGGTCGCCACGTTGAATGCGGCGACCAATCAGAATAGCGCCGCGCGCTATGCCACCATCTTTGAAATACACTGTACTCAGTGTATTTGAAGTATTGCGCCATAGAGCGCGCCACTATTCTGATTGGTCGCCGCATTCAGCGTGGCAACCAATCAGAATAGCGGCGCGCGCTATGCCGCCATAATTGAAATACACTGTACTCAGTGTATTTGAAGTATCGCGCCATAGAGCGCGGCGCTATTCTAATTGGTCGCCGCATTCAGCATGGCGACCAATCAGAATAGCGGCGCGCGCTATGCCGCCATATTTGAAATACACTGTACTCAGTGTATTTGAAGTATTGTGCCATAGAGCACGACGCTATTCTTTTTTAAACCATTTGTTTTTTATTGAAATTTGTAAAACAGAACAAATCAATCAAGTAATGTAGGTGCAAAGAGCATCACATAAAACACAAAAGTTAGATCATAGTATAAAGGGGGGAGAAGGGGAAGGGGATCAAGGGGAGGGAGCATACCGATCATGACAGCGAGTAATTCGAATAATATACAGGAAACTAGACCAGATTCACAGAGATACACTGTGTAAGAACAATAAAACAGATATCACCAAAAATAATAAATAAAAAACAACAAAACAACAAAACAAAACAAAAAACGGCGACGGGAGCTCAAGAGGGCAATGACACTGTGTTGTGTGGGGAGGATACCCAAGGGTCCCACCAGTTTAATATACGGTTTCTCTGTGTCAGACCCTGTGCCAACATCACTTCATATGAGAAATGCTGATTTAAGCGCACTATGACTTCAGACCTCGTAGGTGGAGGTGCGCCAGTGAGACGCAATAGTAAGTCTGGCCGCAATAAGGACATTTGTAATGATGGGACGTAATATGGATGGGAATGAAGACAGGTCTATCCCCAGTAAAGCTAAGGGGGCCTCTAGAGATATAGGAAGGCCAGTGAGGGACGTAAGCAATGAGTTCACTTCCGCCCAGAACAACGTCAAACGTGGACAGCTCCACCAAATATGAGTCTCGGAGCCCAAATTGAGGACATCCCCTCCAACACGTAGCCAGGGGGGCAGGATCTCTGCCATGGAACTTAGAAAGTTTGGCAGGAGTGAGGTACCAGTCCAACATGATCTTCTTGGTCTGTTCTAGATGACCAATACATGAAGTGTAAGATGCTGCATGCCCCGAGGCCTCGTGCCATTGTGTCAGAGAGGCAGTGAACGCTAATCTGGTTTCCCACTTCATCATATAGGGCAATTTTAGATCAGCCTTAATGGAGAGGAGTGCCTTGTATATAAGCGACACTCCGCAGCCAGTAGGTGATAGTTGCTTGAAGAAAGCCTGCAATGGAGTATTAACTGTCAAGAGGTCGCAGTCTGGGATAGACACTGAGCGCATAAAGTGTGAGAGGCATAAATGGTCAAAGAGACAGGAAGAGGGGAGGGAATACTTGGTTTGTAATGTAGGAAAAGGGATAATCCGCTTATCCTGTAAGATGTCTCGAAGCATGAGCACTCCCTTTGTCCTCCGCGGCAAGAGCGAGATCTCCGTCATCAGACACTCCACTGCTTTAATAGAGATATAGTGGAAAAGAAAAGGAAGGTGGGAATGGGATAAGGCATTCCATAGAGCCAGGACCGATCGGGTGGAGAGTAGGCTGTCAGATGGGGAGAAGGAGCGCATAAGATTCATTTCAAGAAGTCTGGTCGATCCACATGGAGTGTGGTAAGTCTCCAGTTGAAGCCATAGAGACTGGGGAGCGTTTACCCAATATATTTTGGCAATATCCAGAGAAACAGCTATGTAGTAGGCCGTAATATCAGGGACACCAAGTCCACCGGATTTATACGGAAGAGTAAGTGTCGACATCGCAATCCTGTGCATTTTACCACTCCATATGAATCTAGCCAAAGTCGCCTGAAAGAGATTGAGAAATCTGCGAGGGAAGCGAAAGGGTATACAGCGCAACAGGTATAATATTTTCGGTAGAGCCATCATCTTCACCAGATGAATCCTAGCCATCCAAGACAGTTGGAGGGTAGAATAGTGTGTAAACGTCGTTCTAAGATCGGCCAGCAGAGCTTCACAGTTAGTTTGGATCAAACGCTTCGTAGGTGGATGTGGATTCCTAAATATTTGAAACCGGTGGGCGACCAAAGGAAAGGAAATGCATCGCGAAGGGAGCGTTGGAGTGGAGAGGGGACATTAATAGGAAAAATTGCTGACTTAGATAAATTGAGTTTATAATAAGAGGCGTTGGAAAAGTTTTCAAGAATCTCCATAAGAGCAGGTATTGATGTTTCCAAATGAGTGCAGGAAAGAAGAACATCATTCGCATAAAGTGATATTCTGTGATCAGTTGGTCCAACTTCAACACCCCTCAGAGCAGGATGGGTACGAATAATAGCTGCCAGCGGTTCCATCACAAGAGCGAACACTAAAGGTGAGAGGGGGCAACCCTGACGGGTTCCATTGGAGATGGTGAAGGCTGAGGAGGTGAAACCACCCGCTCTAACAACCGCAGAGGGGGAAGAGTATAACGCCATGATGGACGAGTACATGTTGCCCAATATTCCAAATTTCTCCAGGACCGCAGCCAGGAACCCCCAATGCACTCGATCAAAGGCTTTCTCAGCGTCTAAAGAGATGAGTGCACCAGGGGTACCTCTCCTCTCTAGGATCTCCAAGAGGTCAAAGACTCTCCTTGTGGCATCTCTCGCCTGTCTACCAGGAATGAAACCCACCTGGTCCAGAGCGATCAAGGAGGGTAATACGGTCTTGAGACGGTCCGCTAGCAGCTTTGAGTAAATTTTTAGATCACAATTTAGCAGGGCAATAGGGCGATAATTACCCGGGAGGGAGGGCGATTTATCTGGCTTAAGAATGGTGGAGATGGAGGCGGCTAACCCCTCAGGTTTAATCATGCTCTGCTTTTGCCAGTGGTGAAATAAGGAGAGAAGATGAGGTGCAAGAAGTGGGCCAAAGGCGGCATAATAGTGATAAGAAAATCCGTCGGGACCGGGGGCAGAACGTTTCTTGGAGGAGCGAATCACCGATAAAATCTCTTCTTGGGAAAAGGGTCTATTCAAGAACTCTTGCTGTGATACAGATAGAGCAGGAAGGGCCGCGCGTGAGAGAAAGTCTTGGATAACCTCAGGAGTGGGCTGAGAAGTATTAGGATCGAAGACAGATTATATAATGATTGGTAGAAATGTTTAAATTGATCTGCTATCTCGATGGATTGCGAATCGTGTTACCCTGGGGAGTGATACCTGAGAAATTCTACTTTTCAATTCCACTTTACGTACTCTGCGGGCCAAAAGAGCACCCGCTCTGTCACCCATGGCATAATATCTCGATTTGGGTTTTCTTAAGGAGATGTTCCACTTTAGAAAGCAGGAGCGTGCGTAACTGGTTTCTGGTAGCTAGGAGATCAGAGAGAATAGTAGAGGAGGGATGAGTAAGGAGGGACTGTTCAAGTGATTTGATTTTAGTGAGCAGGTTTTGTGTTGCGGCTTCATGGAGTTTCTTGGCGTGGGCCGCCAGTTTTATAAAGTGTCCACGGATAACTGCTTTATGCGCATACCACAGGGATTCTGGGGAATCTCTTCAGCATCATTCAGCTGAAAATAGTCAGTGAGGTGAGATGAGATAGCCTCACAGTTAACCGGGGAGGACAAGAGGCGCTCATTAAGGGTCCATTGAGAGAGAGGGAGAGGTGGTGTTGCGTCTTGTAAAGTTAGTTGAACCGGAGCGTGGTCAGACCAAGTGATGAGGTCTATGTCGGCCGAGAGACACTGGGAGAGCAAGGAATCACTGACTAGAGTAAAATCAATGCGACTAAACGTTTTAAATCTGGACGAAAAAAAGGTGTATGTGCGTTCTTCTCCATGAAGATATCTCCATACATCATGCAGATGAAATGAAGAGATCGTCGGGTTTAGGTCGGTCCGAAAGTCAGAAGGGGCAGAGCAGTCAAGTAATTTATTCAAAGGAGCATTGAAGTCACCAGCAATAATTTTATGTCCTACCAGGGATGAGGATTGAGTATCAAGCAAGGTCCTAATATAGGTAATTTGTCGGGAATTAGGAACATAAACAGACATCATAGAATACAAAACATTATCCAGACGGCAAGTAACTAGTACAAATCTGCCCTCAGGATCAGAAACAGAGGTGACCAATTCAAAATTTAAGCTAGAACGGAAAAAGATTGCCACACCCGCTCGTTTGCTGGAGGCATTAGCAAAGAATTGGTGAGGATAGAATGATGAGGCTACCCTATGATTGTCTCCCCAAGAAGATGGGTCTCTTGTAAAAAGACTATGTCAGGTCGGGTCTTACGCAATTGACCTCGAAGGAGAGCCCGACTTCTGGGGGAGTTCAATCCATTAACATTTAACGATAAAGTTACAATTGGCATGGTAAAGGTGCTAAAGTCAATGCAAGTCTCATATCTTTCAATAAAAGCAAAGACATCGTACATACGTTCCTGTACAATAGTTGATCCAATATAGAAGGATTTCGGCTGTCAGAGGAGTACAAGTGGGGAATAATAGGAAGAGGTAGGCAAGGGGAAACAACAAGAAAAACAATAAACATAATTGCAAAAAGGTTGGCAGATGTAGTACCAAACATGGTAAGGGTTCTCATAGCAGAGGAGAACCTAGAGCGAAAAAATACGCTCTCAGGGCAGCGTTCCCAGAGAAAGGAAAGATATAAAGATCGCAGAAGCGATGCAGTTCTGAAGTGGTGAGAAAGAGACGCAGATGTGATATAGTGCTGGAAAGGGGGAAAAAGAAACGTAGATGCAATAAAGAGCTGGAGTGGGGAAGAAGAGACGCAGCTGCGTCAGTAAGGAAAGAAGGATGATAGAAGGGAGAGGAAACTGAAGAGAGGAGAATGAGCAATAGAATAGGAGGAGAAAGAGATAAGAGGGGGGAAGGGGTAAGAGAGGTCGAAGAGGTAGACGGTAGAGAGAGAAGGAAAAGTCGGTTAGAGTTAAAGGCAAAGAGTACCGTAGAATAGATAAAAGGTAAAGTCAAAAATAGAGTCTGGGAACACAAATTCGGCTCAGGAAGCAGATCCCAGCTAATTGTATCACATTACAGATCTCCAGCGGAATCCATCGGTCAGGCGACGTCCCACTCCGCCACTTCCTTCGGAGAGCCACTTCATCAGAACGTCGCGGAAGAGAGCAAGAAGGATCCGAAGACGTCGGTTCAGAGAAAAGGTCCCAATCAGTCAATAAACATTTCGCTTGCAATGGCATGAGGCAAACATGGGTGGTGTCGTTCCTGCGTACAATGAGCCTCGCCAGACGACCCCATATATACAAAATCTCATTATCCCGGAGAATGTTAGTGTACGGTTTGAATGCACGCCTCAAAGCAAGGGTTCCAGGTGACAAGTCAGGGAAGACTGCGATGTTTGCAAAGCGGTCAGGGAGAGATGGTTTAAGTCGCAGAGCTTGAAGGAAATCATCTTTCACCTCATAAAAGTGTATCCTTGCCAGGACTTCACGGGGAAGTTCCGCTCGCACACCTGAAGGTTTTGGGACTCTATGGATACGGTCTATCTTAATATCACGTTTATCCAGGTCGGGTAGAACTTCCATCATAAAATCCTGTAATAAGGGTCTGAGTTCAGAAGCAGAGATCGTTTCTGCGATGCCCCGGAGTCGCACATTATTTTGGCGATGGCGGTCTTCTAAGTCACAATTTTTAGCCTGTACTTTGGCCATTGTCTGCTGTAGCTGCTCGTGGTCATCTAAGAGAGAATTGTGAGAATTGATGAGCTCAGCCATTTTATTCTCTAGGTGGTCCGTGCGGGAGCCCAGATCTGACACTTCGCTGCGCAGCTCTGCTACCACCTTCTTAATGTCCTCCTGAATAGATGCCCGGAGCTCCCCAAACATAACCCTCATCTGTGAGGGGGTAATGGGGGTCTCCGGAGCTCCCTGGGAGGCAGAGGATGTGTGGCCTTGTGCATCTCTGCGGGAGGCACGGGCAGCACGAGGTGAAGGAGGTGCCATATTAGCTGCTGTTGTTGTTGTAGGAGCAGAGGGGCCAGCAGTAAAAAAGTCTGATACTCGCTTAGGGAGCAGGGTTTGAGCAGGCTTTACCTTACCCATCGATGCCAGGGTGTTTCAGCAACAGAGGGATCCAATTGGGGTGATCAGATTCCGCTTAGAAGATCATTTAAATCCAGTTAGAAGCTCTGGGATCTTAGAGCTCCTGAATCAAGCAGCCTCTGCCATGAGCTGCTCAGCCACGCCCCCAGCACGACGCTATTCTGATTGGTCGCCGCATTCAGCGTGGCGACCAATCAGAATAGCGCCACGAAACACGATATGCCAGCGCCATTTTAAACCGCAAAATTTGAAATTTTACCTCAGAGCTATTTTCTACTGCGCAGAGCCTGTCACTGTGACGTCGGAGTTCAAGCTCCCCGCTATTTTAGGCATAAAAAATATAAGACTCTTTACAAAAACTATATTTATTAGTTTTGGAAGTGTTCCAGTCACATTTTGTCACAAATATTTCACATGCCCTATTCGGTGCCAGCAACTGTCTTAACATCTATTTGGTGCTATTTATATACTGACTATTATTTACTGCCTATTGCACTCAGAAACTGCCTTAAATTAACCTCTTCTTTGTCTATAGCACACTGGGTATATTAACTTGTTATTTTCTACTGAAGTACACTGTCCATTACCCTTTGAACTTCTATTTGGTGCGATATACAGACTGAGTTAAATTAACCTATTATTTGCCAATACCACAGACTGAGTATGTTAACCTATTATTTGCAATAAAAGGACACTGTCCATTATTCAACAGCTATTTACCATATATACTATATACCTGACACTGCCTGTTATTAACCTGCTGTTTGCCACCACTCTTAAAGTTCTTTATCTTCATCAACATGAGGTCTGATACCAAGTATGCTAATGACACCGAGAAAAAAGCTGCCAATTCTGCATCTCAGCGCAAACTGCGTGCTAACGAGACTCCAGAAGAGAAACGCCATCGCCTGGACAACGTTAAAGCTGCTTTTAACAAACGCATCACTAATAAGTCTCCACAGGAAAAAACAATTCGATTAGCAAATGCAGCTGCTGCACGCCGTGTACGTCGCAAAAATAACACTTCCACGTCCACATTCATTGATTCTGCCCACAATACACCTTCGATGTCCCCATCCATCGGATGTGCGCACAATAAACCTCCTCTACCAGTTTCTAATTCTGCACGTAAGCGCAAACAGTGTGCTGACGAGACTCCATAGGACAAACAGCGTCGCCTGGACACCGTTAAGGCTGCTTTTAAGAAACGCATGACACATGAGTCTCCTAAGTCAAACAAAATGCGATTAACAAATGCTGCTGCTGCACGCCGTAAACAGCGTAAAAATACAGCTTCCACCTCCACATTCATAGACCCTGCGCATGATACACATTCCACCTCCTCATTCAGTGAATATGCACACAGTGACAATCCTCTACCAGTTCAACGCTTTATATATGTTGGTTTACACAAACACTCTAATGCTCCGTTACCAACACCTGTACCTCTACATCCTACAGGTTTCACTAATGATGACAGTACCATAGTAGAACACAGCTGTGGTGCTATGAACTATTTATGTGAACATTGTCAAGCATTACATTTAACTGCAGAAATACCATCTGATAAAAATTTTACTCTGTGTTGTCACAAGGGTAAAGTCCATGTACCCATACCCCAATATCCCGAGGTCTTCAAACGTTTGCTGAAAGGAGAAAGTAAATTCAGTAAAAATCTCATGGACAACATCCGAAGCATAAACAGTTAATTTGCTTTTGCCTCCATGGGTGCTAATATTTCCCCACCACCTGGATATGGCCCATACTGCTTCCGTATACATGGACAAATATATCATTGAACTGGAACACTACATCCGTCTGATGATCAAGTTCCAGCATATGCCCAACTTTACATTTTGGATACCTCTACTGCTAATCAACAACGTTTGCAATGTCAAGAGAATCAAAAATGTAATCCAACTTTGATGAGTATCATTGCTCTTCAATTAGACAATGTCAATACATTTGCAGCTGCCTACAAAATGTTACGTGATGTGGAACACGAGGAACATCTTAAAGCTGTAGAAAATGGCACTGTCATGCCAAATATAACCATGGCCCTTAAACAAGATCGGAATCAAGACTCTCGACGCTATAATAATCCCACTGTCAATGAAGTGGCCGTCGTATTTGAAAATGACAATGGAGAGCCACCATTCAATCGAGACATATTAATTCATTTAAAACCTGACCCAAAAACACAAGTCAGCATTCTCCACAGCAATTTGGATACTTTACTGTATCCTTTATTTGTCCCTTACGGAGACCAAGGCTGGCATGATGGACTCAAACAACAAGGCCAAGTCCACGCAGGATTACACAACTGCAATATTACTGCTATGTGCTGTCTGCCCGTACTCACTTTAATCCACTCCTGAATGGTGGCAAGCTAACACAGCAGTACTTAGTAGATGCTTATGTGAAAATCAAAGCTAATCGTTTAAATTATATCCATAAACACCAAAAGGATTTAAAGTGGAGGATTACTGTGTACTCCAAGAACATCTACTGAAAAAATCCATAGAAAAGGGCATCCCCATTGGAAAAACTGTCATTTTACCATCTTCCTTTGAAGGCAGACCCAGAAACATGCAACAACGCTATCAAGATGCCATGGCTATTGTTACTAAATATGGTCGCCCTGATCTTTTCATCACCATGACCTGTAATCCGAAATGGAGTGAGATTACTAACAATTTAGAACCATGGCAGCGTGTTGAACACAGACCTGATTTGGTGGCACGTGTCTTCAATATTAAACTTGAAGCACTCTTAAAAGACATTAACAAGGGATTATTTGGAAAAGTTTGCGCTATGGTTCATGTAATTGAATTCCAAAAACGTGGTCTCCCACACGCTCACATTTTGATCATTCTGGATAGCAACTCCAAATTAAGGACTGAGGTGGAAGTAGACAATACAGTCTGGGCTGAAATTCCTGATGCTACCTACTACCCTCAGCTCCTTAAGATTGTTCTGCAACACATGATTCATGGTCCCTGTGGAGAACACAACCCCAATTCTCCCTGTATGGATCTTGGAAAGTGTACCAAGGGTTTCCCACAAGATTTTCAACCATCTACTGTCATTGCAAAGGATGCCTATCCTACTTATCGCAGAAATTTGGGCCCATCATTTCAACACCATTCGAAGATGATTGACAATTCATGGGTAGTTCCATATAATCCTTTCCTACTATTGAAATACAAGTGCCATATTAATGTCGAAGTTTGTGGTTCCATTCAGAGTGTCAAATATTTATTTAAATACGTCTACAAAGGACATGATAAAGCCAATCTTGAAATTTGCCAGACTAACATCCAACATGATGAAACACACCAATTCATGGATTTAAGATATGTTAGTGCACCCGAGGCAGCTTGGTGAATATTTGCTTATCCGATGCATAAACAATCTCACAGCATCATTCGCCTTGCCGTACATCTGCCTCATTCTCAACCACTGTATTTTCATGAGAATGACTCCATTGCCAACATCAGCCAAAAGCTCCATAGCAATTCTACACTTATGGCCTACTTCGAGCTTAATCAGAACGACCAACATGCTCATAATTATTTATACCGCCAAATTCCTGACTACTATGTTTGGAAAGAAGGGTCTTGGGAACTTAGAAAGCGAGGGGGTGGTTCTGTTATTGGAAGAATGTATACTGTCAGTGTGAAAGATCAAGAACGCTACTATTTACGGCTGTTGTTACTGCATGTCAAAGGGGCAACCAGTTTTGAGAAGATTAAAACTGTTAACGGAGTCACACATCTAACGTTCAAAGAGGCGGCATTAGCACTTGGATTACTATTCGATGATAGTCTCTGGAGAAATACCTTACTTGATGCCTGTATTCTCAACATGCCTGCACAGCTTCGTGACATGTTTGCCTATATCTGTATTTTTGGTCCTCCAGCTAATCCTCTTGAGTTGTGGAATGAATTTAAGGAACACTTTCTACAAGACTACTGCCATGCATACCACTCCAGCACTCACGAGTTTGTGAATTGTGAAGGATATGCTATGACAGATGTGCAAGATGTTCTGAAAGGTCATGCCAAAACGTATAGTGATTTTAATTTACCACACCCAGTAAAGAAACCACAACTGCTCCCACACTATGATAAGGATTATGAGTTAACAACAGCTGCAGAAATGAAAGCTACTCTAAATGAGGAACAACTTTTGGCCTATAATGCTATAAGTCAAGCTTTAGAAGACACTACTTTAACACAAAAGTGCTTTTTCATCGACGGTCTGGGTGGCAGTGGAAAAACATACCTATATGATCTACTCCTACATCAACTAAGGGGACAAGGAGACATTGTGTCACCTGCTGCCAGTACAGGAATTGCGGCTAACTTGCTACAAGGAAGACGAACAATCCATTCTCTTTATGGCATTCCAATACCGGTCAATGAAACATCTGTATCCAGAATTAAAAATGATACAGATGCAGCCAAACATTTGAAGACTACAAAACTTTTTATTATTGATGAGTCTACAATGCTATCTAAATATGCATTGCATGTGATCGATCTACTTTTACGGGATGTCATGACAACAGATGTCTCTAAGAAAAATAAAACACCATTTGGAGGTAAAGTTATTGTTCTTCGAGGAGAATTTAGACAATGTCTTCCTGTCATCGCTCATGGATCAAGAACAGATATTGTAGAGAGCTGCATTAAATATTCACAACACTGGCAACATTTTATTCGATTGCCGCTCATCAACAACATGCGCTCCTGAATACAGCAGTTGGTTGCTTCAACTGGGAAATGGTGAACTCTCAAATAATTTTAACCTTGGAGATGATGTCATCGAAATTCCTCCAGACATGATCTGCACTGGCTCTTTAATAAGTGATATCTTTGGAGACAACATTTGCATTGATGTTAATAACAACGAAAGCATCAATATTGCTGCATCACATGCCATTCTTTGCCCAAAAAATGATGACGTTCATCATGTGAACTCTAAGGTCATGGATAGCCTGAGTGGTGACTACACAGAATATACCAGTGATGATTCAATTGATGCTGATGATTCTGATGACCCTGACCAATACCCACTGGAATTTTTAAATTCACTTACACCAACTGGAATGCCTTCACATCGGCTGAAACTTAAAATTGGCACAATTGTCATGCTCTTACGCAATCTCAACAGCAAAAAAGGTCTCTGCAACGGTACTCGGTTAATTGTCACTGCTTTACTTCCCAACATGATTCAGGCAAAAGTAATTACTGGGTCCGCAACAGGAAATGTTGTCTTCATTCCATGAATTGATTTGTGTCCATCAGAGACTGGATTGCCTTTTAAATTAAGACGCCGACAGTTTCCTGTCAAGCCAGCATTTGCCATGACCATCAACAAATCTTAAGGGCAAACACTTAATAGAGTTGGTATTTTTCTACCAGAACCAGTATTTGGCCATGGTCAATTATATGTAGCATTTTCAAGAGTGAGGCAATGCTGCAATGTTAGGGTGAAAGTGGTGGATACACCTGTTCAAGGAAAATTAATCCCTGAAAGTACAAAAGTATTTACACGAAATATTGTTTATAAAAATATTTTATTTTAAAGTTACGGTAGTTTAGTTATATAGATAGTCAGTTGAAAAAAAAATACAAAAAAATTAGTTTAGCCATACATATATAGCAAAAGAAAAAACAAAAAAAACAAAAAAATTAGTTTAGCTATAGATATATAGATTTCAACTACTTATATAGAAAATAGGTATATAATATACGTAGTTGTTATATACTATTAATTTATTAATTTACATAGTTTATAGTATAGATATAGCAACCAACTTGAACACACATTATGTACACAATGGTAGATGTGTATCATCCAAATTTCTTTATTTGGTGATATCAACCCGTATCTTAAGCTCCAGCAGTAGAGCTGCTGAGAAATTTGCTTCTCTTTTTAAACAGGGAGGGGTTTTTGTGAACAGCTAAGAGACGGGCGGGATGGCTGTTCACACACATCTCCATCTCAAGGTGTGTTCTGTACACATACAGTGCCTACAAGTAGTCTTCAACCCCCTGCAGATTTAGCTGGTTGACACATGCGGAATTAACTTGGCATTGTGACATTTGGACTGTAGACCATCCTGGAAGTGGGAAATGCACTGCAGCCAAAAAGATTTTTTTTTTTTCTTTTTTTTTAAAAGCGTTAAAAGTTAATTCAGAGGGTCATTTTTTATTCAACCCCTCAAACCACCAGCATTCTGTTTGGTCCCCCTAAAGTATTAAGAAGTAGTTTAGGCACAAAGAACAATGAGCTTCACATGTGTGGATTAATTATCTCTTTTGCCAGCCTTTTCTGACTATTTAAGACCCTCCCCAAACTTGTGAACAGCACTCATACATGGTCAACATGGGAAAGACAAAGGAGCATTCCAAGGCCATCAGAGACAAGATCATTGAGGGTCACAAGGCTGGCAAGGGGTACAAAACCCTTTTCAAGGAGTTGGGCCTACCTGTCTCCACTGTTGGGAGCATCATCCGGAAGTGGAAGGCTTATGGAACTACTGTTAGCCTTCCACGGCCTGGACAGCCTTTGAAAGTTTCCTCCCGTGCCGAGGCCAGGCTTGTCCGAAGAGTCAAGGCTAACCCAAGGACAACAAGGAAGGAGCTCCGGGAAGATCTCATGGCAGTGGGGACATTGGTTTCAGTCAATACCATAAGTAACGTATTCCACCGCAATGGTCTCCGTTCCAGACGAGCCCGTAAGGTACCTTTACTTTCAAAGCGTCATGTCAAGGCTCGTCTACAGTTTGCTCATGATCACTTGGAGGACTCTGAGACAGACTGGTTCAAGGTTCTATGGTCTGATGAGACCAAGATCGAGATCTTTGGTGCCAACCACACACGTGACGTTTGGAGACTGAATGGCACTGCATACGACCCCAAGAATACCATCCCTACAGTCAAGCATTGTGGTGGCAGCATCATGCTGTGGGGATGTTTCTCAGCCAAGGGGCCTGGCCATCTGGTCCGCATCCAAGGGAAGATGGATAGCACGGCCTACCTGGAGATTTTGGCCAAGAACCTCTGCTCCTCCATCAAGGATCTTAAGATGGGTAGTAATTTCATCTTCCAACAAGACAACGACCCAAAGCACACAGCCAAGAAAACCAAGGCTGGTTCAAGAGGGAAAAAATCAAGGTGTTGGCGTGGCCTAGTCAGTCTCCTGACCTTAACCCAATTGAAAACTTGTGGAAGGAGCTCAAGATTAAAGTCCACATGAGACACCCAAAGAACCTAGATAACTTGGAGAAGATCTGCATGGAGGAGTGGGCCAAGATAACTCCAGAGACCTGTGCCGGCGTGATCAGGTCTTATAAAAGACGATTATTAGCTGTAATTACAAACAAGGGTTATTCCACAAAATATTAAACCTAGGGGTTGAATAATAATTGACCCACACTTTTATGTTTAAAATTTATTAAAATTCAACTGAGCAACATAACTTTTTGGTTTGTAAGATATATGCTTCTGTTAATAAATCCTACTCTCGTTTGCAGTTTGAAGGCTCTAACTTATTTGCATTTTATCAAACCACCTAAATCAGCAGGGGGTTGAAGACTACTTGTAGGCACTGTAGATAGATATGTAAATAGATAGATAGAAAAATAGAGATTTAGCTTTCACATCAGCATTTTTCTGCTATTTGTTGAAGTTTTGGTGGAAAAAAACACAATTTCTGCACTTGCTGCCTAAGGGCTGACCTACGGCACACTTTCCGTAAGTTGCATGCAATGTATATGGAATTTGTAGTTCACTTGCGGCAGGTGCAGCACACAAGGTTACGGCAGTTTCGGCTGCAAAAACCGCAGTTACCGGCGGTTTTTTAGCGACTGCATTTGGTGCAGCTGCCGAAGCCACGTTTGCCGCATTTACAACAAGTTAACCGCAAGTTCCATATACATTGCATGAGACTTGCTGCAGGTAGGCCCTTAGCTGGCAAGTGCAGACATTGTACTTTTTTCATCCCCATCTTCTACAAATAGCACAAAAAAGCTGATGTGAAAGGTGTCATAGTGTTAAGAAATAGTAATAAGGTAGAGTAGGGCCCCATCAGATGTAAGGCCACCTTGCCGTGGTTGGTGGGCAAACACAAACTGGCGAATACGTAGACTATGAATATTCATATCTGAAATGAAGCTACTGAATTGGATACACAATTATTAGCCAGTAGGTGTACTAAGAGCCTTACCACAGAACAATGAAATTTTCAAAAATTACATTCACCATACAAACATAGGTAGTTGATGGATAGATATCATGTCTTAATTGCATTATTGTTAATTCTTAGCAAATAAACTGTATATGGATTCTAGACCACCCGATTCTTTAGAATCGGGCCGCCAGCTAGTATTTATATCATTATATTATTTTTGTATCTGGAGGAAGAAATTTGAGTGATTATAGAAATATAAAGGGAAAATACCAAACCAAGAAGGGACATTCTTGATAACACAGGTAATCATAAATAATATGATAATATAGTTGCCAATTGACACCCATAGGTTTATACAAAGATACTAATAAACTCTATGATTTTAGCAATCCACAGATGGCCCAAGGGAGACACAAGACCACCAAAGAGTGTGAACCCCCCTTTTATATCCAATCTCAAGACCTCAAATAATTACGTGGTGTATAAATAACCGACATCCAAACTCACAATTTTAAATTTAGTAATTTTATATTAAAGATATTTTTTATGTATACTTTTATACATATAGTTTTATGAGATTTTATGTGAAAATACTAATTAAATAAACATCCAGAATAACGGTTAATTAGCATAACTTGTCTTGAGAGCGATAGGCAGGATTGGTCATCCTCCCACGTACCTGTTGCACCAGTTCGGTGGGCTGGGCGGATCTATTCCTGGGGTTGGCCCTTTGCTCCAGGGAATTCTCATTTAAAGGACAGGATCTGGCTAGGTGTCCCGCCTCATTGCAGTGGCGACAGACACGTTGTCCTGCAGCATCGCAGCGGTTGGTGGTGGGGTACCTTTACTGGCACATCCATGGGACGTTATCTGGACTGGAGGCTAGGCTGATCCCCATCGGCAATCCCGTTCCTTGGATAGCTTTCACAGCTTTGGCCAGGTCCACCATGCCCTGTGTCAGTTGTTGTAGCTGGAGGCGCACGGTCTCCTGAGCTCTAAATTCTGTGCACTGGTCCCTGCTGTGGCTAGGGAAATAGCCCCGCCTCTGGATGGTAGGTTAAAGCCAATCTCTGTGAGGGCACAGGGTTGCTGTCGGTGGTATCTCTCAACAGTTGTAGGGCACGGGCTTTAAAGTCTGCAAAGTCTATTCCTGGGTGTTGCATGGCCAGGGCTCACAGCTGGACCTTGTTGGTCGGGTCCCGCATGCCCTCAATGAATTGGTCAGTCAACAGTTTGTTCTCATTTGGCACACTTTCAGGATCGGCCCGCTTCATGGCCCTTAGCGCCTCTTGCAAAGTCAAAGCATAGCTGCGTACACTGTCCTGCACCCCTTACTTGCAACCGAAGAACCGGACCTTAAGCTTAGCTGCCGGCTGTGTCTCGAAGGCCTCTTTTAATTTGGCAGATATTTATTTCACAGTCTTTTTGTCATTGGCAGACCAGGCCTTTGCCTTGTGCCGGGCCTCACCGGTTAGCTGTCCCATTAACATTGTTACGTGTTGTTCTTCTGTCATAGGGTATATTCGGAACACACTTCTCATCTGCTCGCGGAAGTCACTGAGGGTGTCGGGCTCCCCTGAGAATTGCAGGAGCCACGTCGCGCCCGGGAGGTACTGCATAGTGAACAGAAGATGGCAGTGGGTGGAGGTGCCACGGCCTCTACCACAGTGGCGCTGCTGCGGGTTGCTCCCCCGCGGGTGGCTCCCTGACTGGGGTGGACATCGTTCTTCCCCTTGGTGAACCACAGCCCTTCCTCGGTTTTCAGCCGGTACAAGTCTCTCGTTTTTGGTGAGGTCCGTTCTACAAGGGCCTTCCGGCGCAGGGTTTCCAGTGTCGCTTGGGCTGACGTCAGAGTGTGGGGCCTTGGTCTGCATTCATGCCCTTTCTGTGGCCCCTCCCCCTCGCTTTCCCACGCTCTGCACGAAGCAGAAAAAGAAAAAATGGCAATCATTCACAATTCAATACAGTCTTAGACACAAGACCCGGTTTTACCGGATCGATAGATCCTGTTCGTGACGTCAAAAAGCTGACTCGCCCCTGGCAGGGACCATGGGGTACTCGGAACCGGGCCCTCCCATCATCGTCTGAGGCTGCGGGAAGTCACGGTGGCGTGACCTGGTCAGTGATCCCCTCGTCAGGGTAATCAGTAAATAGGGGAATTGAAAATGGATAAATTAAAACAAAAATGAAAGTTGTCGTGACGCCACCCATGGGATGTGGCAGGATAGCCGCTGCTGCTGTTGGGACCTCTGGGGATGATGGGAGTAGCAGCGAGGATGGTTCAGCTCTTCACAGGAAAACCAGGTTCCCAGTGCAACCGTAAAGTTTATGGATGTGCAGGGCTCGTTGGGAGTTCAGGTTTCAGTGTATGAAAGAACTGACAGACACAGGGGTAACCGTCTCCTTTATTTTTACTGATGCAAGTAGCAGTATCCAGGGCACAATTCACAAGTGGTGTTAGGGATCCGGTACCTAGAAGCAAGTTCAGTTGTCCCACACCTGTCAAGGTCTGAGGCTTCCCTATTGCACTGTTCTCTGTGAGCCCTAGCTGCTTGAAGCTGTGCTAAGACCCTTTTCTCACTTGTTTGTCGTGGCTATGTGACAGGCAGCTTGAGCCCTTGCTGTGTTACTCTCCTTTCACTGTGTCTCCTGAGCTCTTGATGCGGCTGTGTCTCCTGGCCTTGCGGTCGTCGAGCAACTTGGAATTATCCCCCCTCCGGTGTTGGCTGCTGGGCATAAAGACCCTTGTGACCTTGGACTCCGGTGTCCATACTACACTAGGTGCTGGGGCTAGCAGGCTCTGCTCCACTCCCCACAACTTTTCTCCACTTCCCTCAGACACTCACCTTGGGTCCCTCACATTGGCTAGTCATTAACCTAGGACGGGCCTAGCACAGCTCCCGACCATAGGATGTCTTCTACAGTCCTCCTAGGAACTGAACTGCCTGACCCCGCCCCCAGACCAGAATTTATAGGGGACCTGCCCTGAACTCGGGTGTAGAGCTCCCCCTTCTGACCTAGAGTTGGGAAGATGTTGTGCGTGTGTTTCGCCTGAGGCAGGTACCTTTCCTTGCTTCCAAGCTTAATATTGTGGCAAACGGACCCTGGGGCGCCACATAGGCACTATACATTTTTCTACATAACAATAATGAGTAATGATCTTGGCACAAAAGGGGTTTGATCGAGGTGATTCCGCCGTCAGCCATCGGCATAATGATTATGATTTAAACTTTATTGCACAGAATAGCAGCATTGCTATTGTTTCCTATTTCTATATTGGTGAAAAAAAAAGTTATGATTGTCAGAATGTGACACAAATAGTAAAACAGTGCTAAAAATTGCTTTATCCAGAAGACTCAAAATCAGGTCTTTAAAGGGAATCTGTCATCAGATTTTGCCCCCTAATCTGAGAGCAGCATAATGTAGGGGCATAGACACTGATTCCAGCCATGTGTCACTTACTGGCTGCTTGTTGTAGATATTTATCATCAGTAGGATATCATTTGAGGACTAGTAAACCTGCTGCCATGTTGACCTCTATATTCATGAGCGCTGTATACCCCTCCACTGATTGGCAGCTTTCTGCTTATACACAGTGTAAAGAAGAAGCCGCCAAGCAGTAATGTGGGTGGGATCATACAGAGCTCAACATTCAGAAAACTGGTGGATCCATAGTAGAAAAACAGTGATTTCATCAAATCTGCAGCAAGCAACCCAGTAAGTGACACATTGCTGGAAACAGGATCTCTGTCCCTACAACAGGCTGCTCTGAGATGAGGCAGCAAAAACCTGCGGACAGATTCCCTTTAAGTTTTGTTTTTAATGATTTAAATAATAAAAAAAAAATTGTCATGTGATTTCTCACAATGCAGTCCCAATCTAACTCTGCTTCTTTCTGAAAGGCAGAAATACTAGTTCTCCACCATGAAAATACCTTTCATCGGTTGTCAAAAAATGTGTCAAATATACAATTATGACCAAACAAAAGATAAATCGGCTTGACTACGGCTACTTAGCTACCCTGACTGACAAACCAACAAGGATATTCCTGTCACCTCCAACCTACAGACTGTTTGACTTTCCGAGTCATTGTAACTACATATGAAAAACCTGTTTGGAGAAGTCTGACACACGAGTGTGTGACACAATATGTAAATGTGACACGGTATCATTGGATGAGGAGGAGACGGCAGTTCCGGAGTGGAGCACAATTGCTTCTCCTACAACTTACAGAACTTCTGCTTTGTGATGAGAAGCAAATGATCAGCCCTGAAGTTTGTCTGAAAGAATGAGAAGACGCAAGATGTCCCTCCACCGCCAGTAAACCATCAGGGGTTTGGATTACGGTAAGCAATTATCTTTGGTATTTTTAGGATCATCATTGTATATTTAGATGTTGTGTAGATAGTGTGAAACCTTAACCCCTGGGGTCTGGAGTCCTTCGATCAGCATAGTCCATATTTACCAAACATCGGGTCTGATCTGTGACTAGTAGATTCAACACCGAGGTCAACACCTTAACACCGAGGTCAGTCTATCGGTCTAGTGCAGTGTTTCCCAAACTCCTGTCCTCACAGCCCCAACAGGTCATGTTTTCAGGATTTCCATAGTATTGCACAGGAGATACCTTGATAGTGATTCAATCACCTGTTCAAAACTAAGGAGATCCTGAAAACATGACCTGTTGAGCGCCGTGAAGACTGGGGTTTGGGAAACACTGCTAGTGGATAAAAAAATTGGCAATTTTCATCCATATTGTCCATCGCCATCTGAGCCTTTCTTTATGTCTGTGTTCTCATCCTTGGGTCTAAGGCTAAGTTCAGACTGTGCGTTTTTGATCTGTTTTTTTGTTTTGATATATTGCTCTGCTACATTATTTTCCTCATAAACCTGGATTGCCTTTATGGATGATTGCCCATTTTGTATGTTTTTTTTATTGGTGCCTATGTGCTAATCCCCATTTTATGCCTGTAATGTGGATTCCCTTACGTTTACCTCTGGATCCCTATTCTTGTTCGTAAGTCCTTTTTCCAACACCTCATGTTCTTTGAGATTATTTTGTATACTCCTAAAAAAACTTTTAATGTTCTGTACGAAATAAAAATTGTAATTTTTTAGCCAACAAACTCCGATTTTTCCTCTTGTTCTAATTCCTGAAAACGCATGAATTTGCTGGGGCTCACAGAAAGTGATCCGTTCTCCAGGCAAAAATGGATCACAAAAATGGATCAAAAATGCACAGTGTGAACGTCGCCTATTTTCTTATGTCCGTGTGGCTTACGTTTTTATACATCAACATTTTAACCCATTATCTACCAATGTCCTTTTTTTGGGACGCCTATTCTTTTGCTTCTAGCAACTAAGGGTACCTTTACACGTCGCAACATTGCATGCAATTTCACTTGCAACTTACTGGTTGCAGCGAAATCATGGACACATTGTTCTATCTTGTGGCCGTGTACAATGTTGCGACGTGTAAAGGTACCCTAAGATTTTATAATTACCGTATATACTCGCGTCTAAGCCGAGTTTTTCAGCCCAAAATTTGGGCTGAAAAGTCCCCCCTCGGCTTATACGCGAGTATATACGGTACTTAATACAGCAGCAGCCCCCGGAGGTATACAGGCACCCCCATCAAGCTCCACGCCCCCCCCTTCTTGCGCGGCAGCCTGTAAAGGAAAATCATACTTATCAGTGTCCCGCGCTGTCCCGCCGCTTGCCGACATCACGATTCCGGGCTTCATTCCGCGTCTTCCGCACTTCCTGTGGTCGCGGGAATGACGTCATTGCCCGCGACCGCCGGAAGTGCGGAAGACGCGGATTGAAGCCCGGGATTGTGTGTCGGCAAGCGGCGGGACAGCGCGGGACACTGATAAGTATGATTTTCCTTTACAGGCTGCCGCGCAAGGGGGGGGGGCCCTGGAGCTTGATGGGGGGGGCCTGTATACCTCCGGGGCTGCTGCTGTATACAGCCCCTGGGGCTGCTGCTGTATAGAGCCCCTGGGGCTGCTGCTGTATAGAGCCCCTGGGGCTGCTGCTGTACAGAGCCACTGGGGCTGCTGCTGTATACAGCCCCTGGGGCTGCTGCTGTATACAGCCCCTGGGGCTGCTGCTGTATAGAGCCCCTGGGGCTGCTGCTGTATACAGCACCTGGGGCTGCTGCTGTATACAGCCCTGGGGCTGCTGCTGTATAGAGCCCCTGGGGCTGCTGCTGTATACAGCCCCTGGGGCTGCTGCTGTATACAGCCCCTGGGGCTGCTGGATACTACCACTGGGACTGTATATACCTCTGGGGCTGCTGTATACTACCTCTGGGGCTGCTGTATACTACCTCTGGGGCTGCTGTATACTACCTCTGGGGCTGCTGTATACTACCACTGGGGCTGCTGTATACTACCACTGGGGCTGCTGTATACCTCTGGGGCTGCTGTATATACCTCTGGGGCTGCTGTATACTACCTCTGGGGCTGCTGTATACTACCACTGGGGCTGCTGTATACTACCACTGGGGCTGCTGTATATACCTCTGGGGCTGCTGTATACTACCTCTGGGGCTGCAGTATACTACCTCTGGGGCTGCTGTATACTACCACTGGGGCTGCTGTATACCTCTGGGGCTGTATATACCTCTGGGGCTGCTGTATACTACCTCTGGGGCTGCTGTATACTACCTCTGGGGCTGCTGTATACTACCTCTGGGGCTGCTGTATACTACCACTGGGGCTGCTGTATACTACCACTGGGGCTGCTGTATACCTCTGGGGCTGCTGTATATACCTCTGGGGCTGCTGTATACTACCTCTGGGGCTGCTGTATACTACCACTGGGGCTGCTGTATACTACCACTGGGGCTGCTGTATACTACCACTGGGGCTGCTGTATATACCTCTGGGGCTGCTGTATACTACCTCTGGGGCTGCTGTATACTACCTCTGGGGCTGCTGTATACTACCACTGGGGCTGCTGTATCCTCTGGGGCTGTATATACCTCTGGGGCTGCTGTATACTACCTCTGGGGCTGCTGTATCCTACCTCTGGGGCTGCTGTATACTACCTCTGGGGCTGCTGTATACTACCTCTGGGGCTGCTGTATACTACCACTGGGGCTGCTATATACTACCTCTGGGGCTGAATATACCTCTGGGGCTGCTGTATACTACCTCTGGGGCTGCTGTATACTACCACTGGGGCTGCTGTATATACCTCTGGGGCTGCTGTATACCACACTGCTGGGGGCTGTATACCTGTGCTGGGGTCCACCCTCGGCTTATACACGAGTCAATAGATTTTCCCAGGTTTTGGGGGCAAAAGTAGGGGGGTCGGCTTATACACGGGTCGGCTTATACACGAGTATATACGGTATGTCCAATTTTTTGTGTTTTTGTAAAATGAATATTTTCAAAACAGGAAATCATGTCATTGTCATTTTTAATTGAATATTCTTCCACCCAGAGAGCTTTCATACACCAATTTTCGAAAAGGAAAATTGCTAATTTGGCAAGTAATGGGTTAAAATGTACATGATAAAATACAGTTTATTAGGTTAATAATGCCAATGCATCCTCAAAAATCAGATGCTATACATATGATCTGTATGGGATCTGCATTTTTTTTACGCACCCATAAACTTGTATGTGATACTTGGAAGAGAATAGTGCATGCTGCGATCTGAACAGCCCCATTAAATTACATTGGAAAATGTGCTGTCTGATATTTATACATGTCCGCATAATACTCATCTAGACAAGCCCTAAAGGTGCATATAAACTGAACGATAACTGGGAATGATTATCCTAGGAGAGCTTTTTTTCCCAATAATCTTAAGGCACTGTTACAGATAGCGATGTTCCCGCGATCCCGACAATGATCTGACCTGACTGGGATCACTGGAACATTGCTGTGTGGTCGCTGGTGAGATGCCAGACAGGCAGACTTACCAGCGATTACCCAGCGATGCGGTGACATCCAACGGTCGTTGGGATCAGTTTGTTTCTGGGGCGAAGCATGGAGCTCGCTGGTCGTTGCTTGTGTCACACACAGCGATCCAGCATGCCCAGCAGGAGATCGCCGATCACAAAATGGTCCAGGCCATTTGTTAACGATGCAGATGAAGTCCATGGAGCCTCGGTTAAGAGTCTACAACATGGACACCAGCCAGTTATCCCACCAGGGAAGGACCTAGCCCAGGGTATTAGTAGCCCTTAAGTCACTACCCAGCCCTTGCGAGCTTGAAGATATGGCCAGGGGTTTACCATGGACTAGGTATCCAACCACAGACAGCTGTTTCGGGGTTGTTGCCCCTCATCAGTGTGGCGCAGGATTCTGGCTGGTGTCCATGTTGTAGACTCTTAACCGAGGCTCCATGGACTTCATCTGCATGGGCTAGGCCCTTCCCTGGTGGGATAACTGGCTGGTGTGCATGTTGTAGACTCTTAACCAAGGCTCCATGGACTTCATCTGCATATTCAAATTCTAGGGAGCAATGCACCTTGGGTTTCACTGTGTTTGAGTGCTTTAACTGGTGCCCGCAGTGTTATCCTCCACTGGTCTCCACAAGGTCAGTGGTTGCTTTGTGACATTTGTTAACGATCAGCGATCTACCAGCGGGGGCCGATCGCTGCTAAGTGTCACACACAGCGATATCGCTGGCGAGGTCGCTGCTACATCACAAAACCTATGACATTGCAGCGATATCATTAGCGATATCGCTATGTGTAACGGGACCTTAAACTAAATGCCCCAGGAAGGAAAAAAATGTATATTTGCATGGTCTGACCAATTTTTTATTTCATTTAATGATAATTGTTACTTGTAAGTATCCTGACTTTTATATTAGTCAAGATGATTTTTTTTCGGTCACACAGGCCCCTCTTATCGTACGTGACCTTGTTTTAGTTTCTTAGGAATTAATGTGAGGTCACTGTTAAACTGCAATCTTTATTAGTAAGAAATTGCATACTACACATTTACTCAATCATCATGAAAGCCTCTTCCTGCTCAATGTCATCACACCACGCACTACTTTACTAGTGCTTGAAGGCCCATATGCATGTTAGATTAAAGGTGGCCAAACATTCAGGTTTTGGCAAGACTTACTGACCATCATGTGTATGGAGACCTCCCATCTTTTTGGAAAAGATGATGCCAGGACCTCTAGAATCTCCTGAAAAGATGATGCCAGGACCTCTAAAATCTTTTGAAAAGATGATGCCAGGACCTCTAAAATCTCCTGAAAAGATGATGCCAGGACCTCTAAAATCTCCTGAAAAGATGATGCTATGACCAGGAAGTGGAATTTAAAGGGTTTGTCCACTACTCGGGCAACCTCTTCTCAATCACCATGTTTACCTCCATTAAAATAACAATACTTATACTCACCTCTGGTACCATCATCGTTCTAGCGGTGTCAGCACTCGATCTCGTGAAGTTGTTACGTCACGCCCCCCTGCACCCAATCGGTGCCGGCTTCACTTTGATCGCCTTCGGATGAATCAAACATCAACTGAGGCTACAGCTCACTTTCCCTTGATGTTTGAAACGTATGAAGGCGGAGAGAGTGACGTCCGATCCACTTGCGCACAGGGTTTGCATGACATAACAACCTCACATGAATCCCGGGAGAGGGAGTGCTGACACTGTTGGACCAGCAACAGTATTGGAGATGAATATGTGTTGTTATTTAAGAGGGGACAAACATACTAATTAAAAAGGGGCTGTCTGAGTAGTGGACAACCCTTTGAAACACTGATCCTGTTGTCTCCATATAGTTAAGCTGCTTCAAGGTTTCTGATAGCATCTTACTTCACTTTCCCCGAGCATTTATGTGTACACTGGAGGCAGGAGAGATAGCTGATAAACCATTTGAATGACAACCTTCTAAAAAGCATTGCTGAAGGTTAATAGGATTATTTTTGTTTTCCTTGACTTTTTGTTAGATGTGTTTTTATGTTTTAGAAAATAACTTTTTTAAAGGGTCCATGATCAGCTGATGACAGGCTGTCCTACTAACATGGCTTTCATAGATCTGCTATATGTGGGAAGGTGGTAATGTGGAGCCCACTGGGACAGGGTACTCGGTACTGGACCAGGGTATCACGGGGGTTATCACAGCGGTCCTTGGTATGTACCGTGTCCGAGCCCACAAGTAAAAGGGGTTATTTATAGGGATTTGTTGTGACGCCACCCACAGGTTGTGGTCAGTGAGGGGACCATCGCTGCTGCTGTTCCCGCCAGGAGGATGGATGGTACTGCAGCTAGATGAATGAGCCCGCCGTGGGTCCGGGCAGCTCCTGGCAGTGTGTAAAAAGTATATACAGTTCTGCATGCAGGGAATCACACACAAGAGACTGAAGCAGGCTTTGCCGGGTTTTACTTGCACGTTCTTCCTTAGTTCAAACACTTCACATTACAGTTCTTTTACACAGATAACTCAGGACAGTCACTTAACCCTCTGCAGTCAGGTTGCCTTCTGAGACCCTTCTCTCTCTCTGGTACCTTTCAGGCTTTCCTCACTTCTCTTCTCCCCGTGTGCAGTGTGGTGGCAACTCGGTCCCTTGTTTGGCTTCCCCCTAGTGTGTGGGTACCAAGCCTGGGTCCTATCTGTTGCTCAATTTCCCCACTTGTATTGGGAACTCTGACCTGGAATCAGAGTTGCCCGTCGGCGTGTCCGGGATCCGGCATATAGCTGCGGTCCTCTCTGAGCCGACTCTCTGGTCCCAGCCTAGCCTTAGGTGTCCCTGTGTGACTTCTGCACTAAGAAGGGATTTCTCCTCACCGTCGTTCTCTGGCACCGTTGCCGTGTTCCTCGGACCCAGCTGTACTGGTCCGGTCTCCTCCCTTTCCCTTGGGCTTCAGACTATGGAGCGGGCTTTCTCTCAAGGGAACTGTGTCTCGCAGGATTCTGCACCTCCAGGGAGCCCGAACCCTCAGGGAAGTGTCCCTCTGTCCTTGGTCTTTTCTGCTCTGCCTTCTCCGGCCTACCCCTGGTCTTGGCTTCTCGGCACCCACTGGCCTACTTGGTCTTTACAGTTCAGCTCACTATGGCCTACTGACTAACTACTTCCTGTTTTCCCTTTTTATCTTAGTGCTGTCACCTTGACTACGTCCCACCCACTTGTGACTGGCCCTACCACCCCTTACCCGCCTAGAGTCCCGTGCTCCGGGTTGTGTCTTGTGTCCGTGGGTGTGTGTTGTGAAGGTGGTTTGTGCAAAACCTGTCTCCATATGCCTGGCTGCAGTTCCTACCTGTGGCCACCATGGTCGCAGGAGCGCCACAGTGAGGAGGAGAGAGACAGCGATTTTCCAATTCCTTGTAGGAAAGGAGAGCTGTTTTTACTTCCTCTTCACCTTTGATGATAAAAGGGATCCAAGAAACTACCCTTTATACGCTTAAAATGTCCTAATGGGCATTTAATTATTGTTTTTTAAAGTCATACATGGGGCCTGACTCATAAACAGTTTGAACCAAAAAATTGATTCAAACTTTTGCAAATCTTGTAAAGTTTTTGAACAAAATGCAAACTTTTGTCATTTTTACTCAACTTTTTCTCTAAACTCTGCCAACGTCTTGCAACGTGAAACAGGCTTAGTAAAATTGGGGCTGATGTAGCATGGCCAGACTAATACATACATAGCAAAACGGATAAACTGGGGAATATTTTTATTTGTGATGCAGATGACTTATTATGATGAGCTGCCTCTTAATAAATTTGCCATATCTAAAAGCTCGCCTGTCTCATACATTAATACAGAATGTTCCAGGATTGGACGACCATCTAATGAGTATGGCTGTCTCGAAACTACTATTATTATGGAGAGAGAAGGAGCTTGTTAACAGCCGATCAGGTTGTTTGTCGTGGAGACTAGCCGCTAACAGAAGAGTCCAGCAGCGATTTTCTCTTATGGAACACACGGAAACTCAGCCTTTATGAGGGCTGCTGTGTATAAGGGAGACAGGAGACATGTCAGACGAATGATGGTTTGGTTGACACCTATCTAATAGACCCAGAATTAAGACTAATGGAAAAACGCCGACCTCGGTGAATCAGCCCCTTAATGTTTTTAATCTTGAGAAATATTTAACTGTGATTGTTAGTGGCAAGAATAATACACATCATGGAATACAAAGCATACAAACAGGATATGATTCGGATGGACAGATTAAATAGGTACTCAATTATTATTATTATTTATTATTATAGCACCATTTATTTCATGGTGCTTTACATGTGAAAAGGGGCATACACTAAAAAAGTACAATAAACAAGAGGGATACAAGGCAAGCATAAGTACAAAACGAGAGAGGACCCTACCCCAAGGGCTCACAGTCTACAAGGGATGGGTGAGGATACAGTAGGTGAGGAGAGAGGACCCTGCCCGCGAGGGCTCACAGTCTACTAGGGATGGGTGAGGACACAGCAGGGGAGGAGAGAGGACCATGCCTGCGAGGGCTCACAGTCTACAAGGGTTGGGTGAGGATACAGTAGGTGAGAAGAGAGGATACTGCCCGCGAGGGCTCACAGTTTACATGTGATGGGTGAGGAGAGAGGACCATGCCCGCGAGGGCTCACAGTCTACAAGGGATGGGTGAGGATACAGTAGGTGAGGGGAGAGGACCCTGCCCATGAGGGCTCATAGTATACAAGGGATGGGTGATGATACAGTAGGTGAGGGGAGAGAACCTTGCCCACGAGGGCTCACAGTCTACAAGCGATGGGGAAGGATACAGAAGGTAAAGATAGTGGACCCGGCCCTCGAGGGCTTACAGTCTACAAGGGATAGGTGAGAATACAGTAGGTGAGGAGAGAGGACCCTGCCCTCAAGGGCTCACAGTCTACAAGGGATGGGTGAGGATAGAGTAGATGAGGAGAGAGGACCCTGCCCATGAGGGCTCACAGTCTACAAGGGATGGGTGACGATACACTAGGAGAGGGTAGAGCTGATCGTGCGGTGGTTCAGTAGACTGAGGGTCTCTACAGGTTGTAGGCTTGTCAGAAAAGGTGGGTCTTCAGGTTTTTTTTTTTAAGGTTTCCACGGTGGGGGAGAGTCTGATTTGTTGGAGCAGAGAGTTTCAGAGTATAGTGGATGCACATGTGAAATTCTGTATGTGGTTGTGGGAAGAAGAGATAAGAGGGGGGTAGAGAAGGAGATCTTGTGAGGATCGTAGTTTGCGTGTAGGTAAGTACCAGGAGATCAAGTCACAGATGAACACAAAATACAGGATGTGGATTGCTTTGTATGTAATAAGGTTTTGAACTGGAGCCTCCGGGCAATAGGAAGCCAGTGAAGGGCTTGGTAAAGAGGAGAGGCTGGGGAATAGTGGGGAGATAATTGTTTATTATTGATAGAACCAATGTGATGGCCTTAACCTCAGAACTTGGCAGAGGTAATAGTTAGATAGAAAACTATCAGCTAAATTAGTAGACAAAATAATGTTTGTGGTCACAATATTTGCTTCTATGCCTTCAGGAACTGAACAAAGAAAATAAGCCAGTATAAGCCATGTCAACAGAATAATGGCTGAAAGACAAGGGAGCAAATACTAAACAAGGCCAGAGCTCCACTGTGATGGTACCTTTACACGCCGCTACAACAGGATGCATACAACCCGCTACAGGCTACAAATGTAGCTTGTAGCGCCAATATCGCCTGTAGTAGCGGCGTGTGAAGACGGGACGACACAGCCGGCTACAGATACATCTGTATCCGTGCACTGCCCATAAACAGATGGCTACATCGCCGAGTGTAGCGAGCTGTATCGGCGTGTAAAGAACCCACAGAAGGGAACTCTGGACACCCAGCGATGTAGCTGCAATGTAGCTAAGGCGTCACCCAGGCTCCGTGTTACCGCGCCCCATCTGCGATCATTGGAGGAAGCTCCTGCGTTGCGATTGGTTGTCGCCGCATAGGGCGGCATATTTAAGGAGCTGACGAGTCACACTACACAATTGCTCGAGCGTCATGTATTAATCAGCCTCCTGCGATGCCTGCCCAATCATGGTATTATTGCTTTGTCCTATCAGCGTACGGAATTCTCGTAATCCACAATTGTAGCACGCCTATGTGCTGTCCCTGCTGCAACAGGTACGCCCATAGTAGCTGGTTGTAGCGGTGTGTAAATGACGTACGATGAGCTACAAATGGCTACTTGAGACACCCGGCGATGTAGCTAGCTGTAGATGTAGCGTAGCGTAGTGCACCTTGTGGCGGCGTGTAAAGAGGGTGCGTTTCCCGTTGGTAACCGTTCGGTGCGTGCTCGTGCACGTGAAGTAGCCGTTGGTATCCATCCTGTTGTGGCGGCGTGTAAAGGTACCATGACATGTTTCGCTCCACCAGGACATCGCATTGTTGCACTGCACCATTGCATCTACTTATTCTTTATGTTTCCAAATACATTGAATTTTCTGTCAATGCACAAGCGACTGTGACTGTGACTTACATGCGACTTACCTGCGATTTGGCCTTTTTTTCAGCAGAAACACATGTCTGAAATAGTAGCGAGAGAGTAGATTGCAGAAATGAATTAACTGAATTAACATACAGTGAATCACATTAGAATTAAGAAAAGCCGAAGCTCTTGCCCAGGTAGTACAGAGGCCAGAGAGCAAACACCGAATCCTTCTACTCCGGTTTACACTGTTGATATCAAATGTGGCATCTAGTAACAATATGGGCAAAACAAGTTAATAAGTTAATCAATCTGCCACAGCCAAGTGGTATAAAAAGTTAAATATTATTCAGTCAAATTCAGTTGCAATCTGTTTTACAGCATAATATAACCGCCACCCCATGCACAGAATGCTGTGCTCATACATAGATCTCAGTAACAAGTCCTGAGCCATCTTACAGGTTTGCACACTTCTGCTGCCATGAGTCATTCTGCTCCATTATCAAAACCTGGAAATAAAGTGCCAGGGAGTACAAGGCTACACCTGAAAACATTCCCAACTGATAACGAAAATTGTCATCATCCTTCTCTACCTACAAAAGATCGACATGAAGGATTTTTTAACCCATTGGGGTGCATTGCCGATGTGTGCAAAATGCTGCATGTACACTACAAGCTCAGTGGATGGGATTTCTAGAAATCTCCTGCTCATTGTGCTTCTCCCCTCTGCAGAGTGTTTTCACATGTAATGCGGGTTGCTGCGCTTCTGCATCTTCTCAGCATGTTAATTTCATGTTGCGGAGTCGAAAGCGATCTCCAGCGGGTGAATATAGGGAAAAGTCACCCTTCACCCACTGCAGATTTTGGGCACAGAGCAGCTGCAGTCTCCCTGCGTTCACCCGCGGCTACCCTCTGCTCCGGAGGCACTGCATCCAGATCACAGTGTCACCGGATCGTGTGCACATACCCTTGAGCTTCTAGTCCAGAACCATTGTAACTTTGTTACATTGTAACAAATTGTTACAATTGTAACCATTGTAGCTTTTGGGATAATATGGCCACAAGTGCAACTATTTCCCCAATATATTTAAAATAAATTAAAATAGCCTTGATTAAAAATATCCCACGTTTTGTATACATCTCCTTTGAGGACCTATGTGTTTCCATGGTTTCAGACTACAAACAAAACCCTGCGTACGTAATGGGCAGGTCGTGTTCCTGCTCTCGAAGATGCCGACCACACTGGCATAATATAGTGTTGCATGCAAAGTGTTTCTGTATAGCGTAAATTATTGCGATATATAAGATGTAGCGGTGTTAGGAATGTTAATATATAGAAGTGTAGCTGTATTGATAATGTAATGTATGTGTTTTAGTATAGGGTGTAAGATTATGTAGGCAGTTGGAAGGTTAAATCTGGCTGGCAACAGGCAGTTCATAGCTGGGATTATCCAATAGGATAACATAATATGTCGTGGTCGGAAGGTCCAGGGTATTCAGCTATCTGGGGCAAGCAGTCTCTATCACGGTTGTGGCACCCAGGAGCCGTGGTCCTGACCAGACATGGTAAGGGGAGTAATTTACAGGAGAGAATAAAGTTTATAGTCTGTGATGACAGTGGGTGTATTACTCCCCTCAGCAGGAGCAGGCCCCTGGGGGTTGTAGTAGGAGATGGATGGAGGAGATGATGGTGGAAGTTGTAGTGAGGAGAAGTGCACAGAGGTCGCAGGAAGGAGGCAAGGAGATAGCAAAGTGGCTACTGCATGTGAAGCCCAGGCATCGAGACCTGGCAGCTTGAGGTCTCTTTGACTTCCTACTTTTTTGCCTAACCCTCCCCACTCCAACTAACCCATCCCTCCAAGCAGGGGATGAGACACTGCCCAAAGCAAGCCTCTAAGTGCGACATCTCCTAGCTGGAGTTTAGGAATGTGTAGATGCTTAGCTACCCAGCATAGGGCACCTTAAATCCTCTCCAGACATGGCATTAATAACAATTCCAGACTGCAGGGGTCCACATATAAATATATATAAATATATATATAAAAGAGAAAAAAAACTGCACAGCACTCACAGACAATGTGAACTGGTGCTAGCAGGGACGCTGGGTCAAATAACTAGAAAAAGTTCTCTGCAGCACTCAGCTACTACCAATGACGTACAATTGCTAACAAGCTATATGTATATGAAAAAAACTTTAAAAACGTACGTTTTTTCAAAAAACTCAAAAATCTTATCTTTTTATTTCTGAAGTTCTTGGTACACACATTGGCCAATGTCAAATTCCAATTTTTTTCTCTTTTTTTTCTCTTTTCTGTATCATATGAAGTAGCTGGCTCCATGCTGCAATTGCACCCTCATTGACCACAGGTGATCTAGGGTCAAGATGGAGTCTGCCCACTGAGAAGTGGGGGGTGGACAAGGAGGATAGGGATATCAGCGTAGGACTCATCGGACCTGAAGTCACTTTGTCGCAGTCGATGAGCAAACAGACATTGGCCAATGTATGTACCAAGAACTTCAGAAATAAAAAGATAAGATTTTTGAGTTTTTTGAAAAAACTCAAGTTTTTAACTTTTTTCTCATATACATATAGCTTGTTAGCAATTGTACGTCATTGGTAGTAGCTGAGTGCTGCAGAGAACTTTGTCTAGTTATATATATATATATATATATATATATATATATATATATATATGAGTTAGTGCATTGGGAGAGATGTGATTGCTGTGGAAATGTCAGTTAGGTTCCAGCCTGTGCCTGAGACAGATCTCAGGTCTGAGGAGCAGCAGAGCCACTTGCTATGGGTGACTTGTGACAGGAGTAGTGGCTTCCTGAGAAGCAGGGAGTGTGAATAGTGCTGGTGAGGACACTACATCCTGCATAATACGGAGATGGATCACTTCTCAATGTGCAGTTTCCTCTGAGACATCTGGGGGCACGAGGCTCAAGTAGGGTGGCCAAAAGCAGGCACCTGTACCGACTCCTGACAGATGAGTACAGATGAAGAAATGTGGGTATGAGAGCGAAGGGACTCTGGAGGTATTACAAACCAAGAGCTGAGGACCCTGGTAGTGGCTATGAGCAGACAGATGCTCGTGCACTGTGGAAAATGGCAGTTTTTATACAGGCCTGTGTATGAGAAGACGGATGAGCAGCTGCATTAAGGATAGAGAGAACATACTAGAGGGTGTCATGGTCCTAGCCAGGATCTGGCCACTGTAGTGTTCAGTGAGTGCAGCAGTCTAGGAGGAAGTGAAGGATTACCCTGAAGTGTAACACAACGTGTAAATACCTATTATGAAGTTGAAGCCGAGTAAAGAAGCATTGTTTTTTACTTTACCAGACTGCCATCTGCTTCATATGTAACAGACCCACATGCGGAATTCATTGAAGAGTGCCAGGGTGTTTTACTGAGGACTATAACGACCAACGACTACTGGGCCCTCCAGCACCCCTCACACATGTAGTCTGTTCCTGTCATCACATTACTCTTTTCCATCTACCATTATTAAATTATATAAGTAGATTATCTGTAAGATATATAAGGTTTGCCATTCGACCTGCAGTAGAGCGACCCATATTACTCAGTCAATGCAATATTACAACCTGACCTATTAAAGCAATTATTACATTTTCCAGATTGATCCTAATGATTAATTACAGCTTCGGTAATTCTCTGCAATCACTGTGGGAAGCTGTGACTGCCCATACATCTCCAATGCATCAGCTACTAAGGGGAAAGTTAATATTAAAGGCCCCATAAACATTAGACTAACATCAGCTAAACCTATCAATATCGGTGGGCTCAGTTAATAGTGTAATATGTATGAGGACCTTCTGACGTTCCCCCAACATCATGTGTAGTCACACTAACTTGTGTGAAGATCACATGAAAATGCCTGGACCGGCCGTCGGCTCTCCTGACCTGAGTGTCAGTTGCATGTATTTCTATGAGCTACGGTCGGTCCGGGCAGTGTGATGCGATCTTTGTACAAGTCATATGCTGCTCCAGCCAAACGATAGGGATCCAGCATATCTGACTTCGGACAGCTGATCTTTTTGTTCTCATATAATAGATAAGTCACCGCGCTCACATAGAGAACACAATAACGCTCATCAGAATTATCCCTCCTGTGTATGGAGGATTTGGGAGATGTAGCTGTGTAAACATCGTTCGGTGGACTACTATCTATTGTGTATGGTGCCCGTAAGACTTGACCTATATTAAATAGCTGGACTTTTAACACATGGATGGTTCAGATCTTCCAATGCTAGACTGCTTCTTGTCAGTGCCTCATCACACTTGCTAATAGTGGGGATAGGTCACAGGATATCCCTTTGCCCTAAGAGGACATAGGGAAAAAAGGTTTCCTTCATAAGGCAACTTCAGTAACACTCACATATACTACTTATAATAAGATTATTTTCATGTGAATCATTCTGTTCCTTCTATCTTATTGTTGCAGAACATCGCCATGGGAGCACCGAATTCCAAACCCGTGCACAAGAAACAGTCCCGAGTGGTTATGTTGGGTCTGGACTTTTCTGGAAAATCTACCATCCTTTATAAACTTAAAATGAATCAAACAGTAGAGACTTTTCCAACCGTTGGATTTAATGTGGAATCCCTAGAAATGGCCAAGAATGTTTATGTAACAGTGTGGGACGTGGGAGGCCAGGACAAGCTTCGATCCAACTGGAAAGAATACCTAGAAGATACAGATGTCCTCATCTTTGTAGTAGACAGTACTGATAAATTCAGGATACAGCATGCTACAGCGGAGCTGCTGACTATATTGAACAATGAAAACATGACTGGAGTCCCATTCCTGATTTTGGCCAATAAACAGGATGTACCTGAGGCCTTGTCGACCACCGAACTTGTGAATGTCCTAAAACTAGAAAACTATGATGATAGAGCATGGGAAATACAAGGATGCAGTGCGCATACAGGAGAAGGATTGCCCGAAATGGTGAATGCAGTGTTGCGTCTACTAAAGAAGACATGAGACCCTTAATTTAATATTTTAGGTTTCTGGTCCTTAATCTTAATTCAAAATGAGCTACAGTGGAACCATTCAAAAAGACCACCTCTATGAGAAGACCAACCCTTTATCTAGATATTCAACCCCATCATATGTTGGCTAAATTCTTTGAGAGGACCATTTTTCATTACAATTTTGGGTTGGTTATCCTTCAGATATTGTTCATGTATTGTTGACATGTCAGGTTGTTTCATTTTTTTTTTTATTTTAACATCTTTTATCAAATGATGAAAACATTAAGGTTTATTTATTTATATCAGCATGTGGTTGCTTTAACCTTTGCTAAACATATTTTGGGGGACTCAAATACGATTAGTGCTCTGTCCCCCCCAATTGCAATCAAGGAGATTACAGTTAATATATAAACAGTCTCCCTTATGGTATGGTTACTAAAATTGGCGTATTGTGGCCGCATCTTTCCGGCATTTAGGACTGACCATAAAGTCTATTGGAGGTGCAAGAACAAGTGACTGAACCTCCGCAGTCGTTCCCATAAGTCATTGTTTTGCAATAGAAGTCGATTTTATGTAGCCTCCTCTCTACTGACAAAAGCGGTTAACAGGGTTTACACCAATAGATCGTCCATTTAATTTGTATAGTGCCCATTCCTAAAGACAAAAACATCTATAAAAATTGAGATATTTTAGCAGATAGCTGTGTTTTGTCTGCTGCCTCTTTGCACTATGAATTGTGCATACTGTACAGTAATAGACAGATGAAGGGATTCAGACACCATCAGATGAACACTCAAGGATTCCTGGTCTTAAAGATCTCCACTCTCCAAACACATTATACTCATATCGATTGAATATGTCGATATTGTAGGGTTCGGACAACAATCTAATGTGTTGAGGGCCCCAGATGATGGCGAGGGACATAAGGATATGGCCTGTCTGAATTCGGATGGCTGTCACCTAAAGAGTCTAGTTATCTCATAGAGAACACAGGCATGGAACACCGGAACAGCTCTACCAACCAGGATACCAGAACTGATTGGCAGAGCGAATGCTCCTATGGGGAAATTGGGTGAGATAGCTGCCGGTTGAACAATCAGTCTAACCATCGTTTGGATGACAGCTATCAAAAACATACGGGGAGCTTCTGTATGCTTTTTTTAATAAGTCCTTTGTATACATGAAAATGTAATTTGGCATTAAATAGAGGTTACATCATATTTACTTATAATTTTTCTATTGCTCTCCTCATTGAGCTAAGGATTTAGAGGAGTTGGCTGGGCGCACATCATTCTACCCCTACTTGTTGGGTTCAAGGGCTGTAGCTGCTGATACTTCTTTAGGCTGCAATTATCTAATTTAGATGGCCAATGTCATCAGTGCTGTATGCAATCAGATTATAATCACAAACGTAAGGATAAGAAGGAACAGTAAGGAAGCGTAAAAGAAGATGCTGTATAAGTACAATTCCAGATAACTAGTCTCACCGCATCGTTATAATACTGTGTTATAATAAATTATACTTTAAGAAATATGTTTGAAGTTTTACGTCATCATTTTGCTTTTCATTTTGAATACTTGAATAGAATTTTATCCTACCTCCTCCCTTCCATCTTTCTATTTATGTGTCCATTATACGGCAGGAATAGATAGAAAATGACGTATTGTTTAGATCTGTTTTTTTGTGTTAAAGGTTTTGTCCGGGACTTAAAAATTGATGACCTATCCTTAGCATAGTTCATCAATGTCTGATCGGTGGGGGTGCGACAGTCGGCATTACCCCACCCCTATTTCAGCTGTTCAAATCAATAGGAAGACAATGTGCAGTACTCCTTTGGGACCACCATATTGTCAACAGAGCTTTGCTTTACAGATCCAATACTGAGCAGTTCCAGCCGGCAGCTTCACTGGGTACGTGTTGGCATTGGATCATTCGGGATACTCTCAAGCATGTTGACAACAGAACAGAGCTGTAATTAGCTATAAATGGGTACAGATATGATAAGATATGTATATTCCTGATTCCACAAAGCCTAAGTGTCTCTGTGCAGCATCAGCAGGCTGCTTCTCCTCTCATGTACAGACACAAGAAACTGGGTACAGTCATATGGTCTTTCCTGTGTGTGAGCCTCTGGGAGTGTTTTTTTTATCTAACTTTATAGTTAATGCACAAACCTAGCAATAGCACACTTACATATACAGGAATCGAGTTGTTGCATTAAACATATTCTAACACTCCCACTCAACAACTACTTATCCTGTTCGTCCCATTGTGGTTTTGAAGTCCTCAAACTTGGCTCTTGCCAATGCATTTGTCATACCATCAGCTAACATCTTGTCAGACTGGCAATAAACATACTCTAGTACACCACGTTCTACTAAGTCACGTAAGTGGTTGTCACGGTGTAGTGAGAATGCTGATGAAGGAATGGCAGTTATGGGCAGGGTGACCAGGGAATACTAGTCTGACCTAGTCTAAGAACCCTGAATATCCACTTGAGAAAGACGGCACTATACCGTCGAAACATGTTGTGGTGAAGGAGGTTTTCTGGAATAAAGGACTTATTACTGAACAGGATCCTGATCTATTTCTGAGCGCCCATCGGACCGTGACTATCGCTTTAATATTATCTATCTCCCCTAGAGGACACGGCTGGCGCTGCTCGTAATAGCTATAGGACCTGCGATCACCGAGGCAACGCTTGCACGCAGGGAATCTAGGACCTATCCGCGTCACCGCGTTCGATCACATGGGACGCGAGGGGGCGGAGTCCGGAAACTAACAGGAGGTGAGCGCGGACGCTGCGAGTGCCTGCAGCTGCTCGCCTCCTCTCACAACACTTGGCTAGGAGGAGGATTTCTAAATCAGCCTTTAACCATAGTTGTGCATGGACAGCGCAACTTGTACAGGTTAGTAGGTTATCTTGTGTCTTTACAAATTAGTCCGTGGATACCGCACCATTGCGCCCCTACTGTCTTCTTTGTCTTCATAAGAACCCTGAATGGCCCTGATCCTGAAGGTATCTCTGAAGGTGAGAAGGTTCGGGCCTCCAGCCTCTTCCTAAAACTTCTCCACCAGCCTTGCGCTATTACCCTCACCATCCTCCACAGAACTGGGATACAGCAACTCCAAAGGAAAGGACTTCAGCAACACAAACACACAGGTCAGCACAGCACGGCTTCCAGGCATAGAGTGAGACTCTATCAGCAGCACCATCTGGTGGGAGAGGCTACTTAAAGGCCAGGGGGAGGGGAGCCCAGGTGAGTCACACGTTAACCCCTCAACTAGCAGACAAACCTCATAGTGAATGCAGTTCTGGAGCACAACACAGGAGGCCCAGGATCTTCACAACTATCAACCATGCAGCTCTTAAAGACAAACACATACACAGCAGCATCCAGAAAGGTCAGCGCCAACTAAGCGCATGACAGTGGTGATGTTTAATGTCAATGTGCTTAGTCCTTGCACTAGTCTACTCACTGCTGGCAAGTGCAATACATCCTTGGTTGTCCTCATATACAGAAGTGCCCCCACTGCTTGTCTATAATTCTCATTGCTGGAGTTTTGACGAACCTTTGGCTTCTGAGAGCTCATTTTCCTTGCCATGACTGTGGCTCTGGTTCAGGAAGTGTTCTGACCATATAAGAATGAAGTCTAGCTGGGATACCTTTGCTTGGTCTTTCTGATCTCCTGACTGGAGGTTGCCTTGGCTCTTCTGTTTCTTCCTTGCTGGCTTCAGAGCTTATCTAGACTGCAGTGTTTTCTTTTTCAGTGTGTGGGTTTGGTGATTGAGATTCTTGTTCTTGTTCCTTTGCTTGATTGACTGGTGTAACATCATGGAATTTGAGCGAAATAGAGTTCTCATCAATCACTACATCTCTGCTGATTGTTACTGTGTTGGTCTCTGAGTGCAGGATTGTGTATCCTTTTTGAGTTTCGCTATAGCTACCAGGATTCCTTGCTATGCATGTGATTCCCACTTGTAAACATTTTTCTTTGGGAACATAAACAAATGTTTTGCTTCCAAATATCCTTAGGTGCTTCAGGTTTGGCTTCTCGCAGTTTCATAGCTCATATGGAGGTTTATTTGTGGCTTTACCTGGTAGTCTGTTTTGAAGATAGCAAGCTGTCATGATGGCTTCTCCCCAATGCGTTGTAGGTAGATTCGCATCAAACAACATGCTTCTTCCACTTTCACAGAGAGTGCGGTTCTATCTGTCTGCAATGCCATTCTGTTCTGGGTTGTATGGAATGGTAGTCTGGAACACGATTCCATTCTTTTTCAAAATGGTTTGCACCTTACTACTTTATACTAAGTCCCATTATCTGCACACAGGGCTTTTGGCATTCTTCCAAATTTGTTAAACACTACGGCAAGATATTCTTCAAGTTTCTGTGGAACTTCATCCTTACCGTGAAGCAGGTAGGCAGACTGTATATCTGGAGTAGTCATCAATAAATGTGAGAAAATATCTCTTCTTGCTTGGAGTTTGAACACTCAAACATCTGTGTGTATCAAATCCTGTGGCTGTGCAGATCTAGTGCTGCTTACTTTAGGAGAGGAGTTTCTGGACATTTTCCCTTTAAGACAGCTAGTGCACTTCATCATATGATTACATTGCTTGATTTCAACGCCATGTGCAAGTTGACCCAGCTTTCTACAGCTTCTAGGTCTCTGTGCCCAAGATGTCTGTACACTCTTTCTTTGCATTGCAGCTGATAAAGGTCATTTTGGATTTTTCCCTTCTGCAAGAGTGTGACCCTTCTTTGATATAATGCAGCTGTTGTCTTTAACAGTAACTACATTCCCCTTTTGGCTAAGCTTCTTTGGTGACAGAAAATTGCTTTCAAGACTGGGAACATAGAGAACATCCTTTACTGGGATCTTTCTTCTTTGTGCTGATGAAACTGGACAGTGGAAGTAGCCGTCTCCTACTCCTTCTGAAGTCATATATTGCTCATTAGCTAAGATTACCTTTTCTGACTTGCTTTCATCAAGGTCAGTGAAGAAATCCTTGTTATTAGTCATATGGCTGCTAGCACCAGAGTCTATACACCATATATGCCTTGCAGATGAGCCTGTACTGGTATTAAATGCAGCTTCAAGACATGCAGACTTCTCCGTTTACAGCTGTTTTCACCTTTTGATCACTGTTCTTCTTTTTAAGCTGACTCATTCTTGTTTTCCAAATTCTGTAGTTTGCTTTAAGGTGGCCGGGCTTTTTACAGAAAAAAACATTCACGAGTTTCTCTTAAATTGCTTTTATTTATAGGAAATTCCTGTGTCTTTAATGCTGTTTCTGCTTTAGTTTCATTACTGCTGCTTACATTATGCGTTTTTTGCTTGAATTCATCTACAAGCTTGCCTTTGACATATTCTAGTGTGAGCTCATCATCTGGCTGTGCATCTAGTGCAGTCACAAGTGTGTCATAACTTTCTGGAAGACCACTTAATAGTAGTGCATCAACATGAAAGTATTTGATTTCTTCTCCAATACCCCTGAGAGGCTCCACGATCTCTAAGATGTTTGTTATATAGTTCTGCATATTCTGGCCATCACTTTACTTAGATCGGTACAGCGTTTTCATGAGATAAGCTTATTGCTGAGATTTGATCTTTCATGCACTTTCTGTAATTCATCCCACATCTCCTTTGCAGTTGCCCAATTGCATATATGCACAATCTGATTATCATCTACATTGAGGGAGATAGTGCTTTGTGCTTCTGTTCCTTCCCTAGCAATCACTAGTAATGGATGAGACACTGTTCGGCCCTTTACACGCGGCTTTCATTTCTTGGTGGCTACAGGAACTTACTGGTGCAGTGAAATCATGGAGAGATTATTCCATTTGTACACAACAAGATAGAACTTGTCTCCATGATTTCACTGCAACCAGTAGTTACTGTAGCCACCAAGAAATGTAGCCGCGTGTAAAGGGCCTTCTGTGTATATTTCCACGTAACTTCTCTTATGAGCAGCAGCATCACCTTGAATTTCCAGGATTGATAATTCTGATTGGTGAGACTTTTGCTTTGGGCTTCTGTTGCTGTTTTACTCTTCGTGTCACTCTCTGTTCTGTGTCACTCCTGGGGTTCTGTCTCATGCTTGAGTTCTGTGTCACGCTGGGCCCATAACCTGTTGGCAGCGGATTATTCAGAATACTCTCAAGCGTGTTGACAACAGAACAGAGCTTTAATTAGCTATAAACAGGTACAGATATGATAGGTTATTCTGATTCCACAAAGCCTATCTTAAAGAGGACCTGTCACCAAACCAGGCATGGTGATCTAATTACAGCACTGGATACAGCAAGTCCATAAGCACTTGAGCAGCCCTGTACCCCAAGATAATACAGTTAGAAAACTTACATGCTACAGCCATAAGGAGGTGGCTAGGGGCTGCAGCCAAGGGCAGATTCATACCCCCTGCATGTGTAATCTGCCCACCGCTGCCAATCATCCTCTCCCTGTCTGCAGCATTTAAACTAAGGTTTTTTTTTCTCTCCGGGTAGCTCCGCCCCTCAGGGAAAAAAAACTGTTTAAATTCCTATTCCTATTCATGCTGCCCTGTGGTTGGGGCAGCATGAATCCAATGATCTTCCACTACTACTACAGTTATGACCTATCCTCAAATAAGGTCTGATTCCAGGCCCCCATACCGGTCAGATATTACCAGTTCGGGCAGTGGTCAGATGTTTATAGTGTGCAGAGCAGAGCACTGTTCTATTACTATTTACTTACTTATTGCTCATTTGTTTTATCCTAGGTTTTGTCTGTTAATGGACACAGTGTGAATGTGCACACAACTGGTTAGTCAGCCTATTTCCTTTAGTTTCTTCCACTTTGTACATGTAATGGCATTATTCCCCCCTTCCTTTCAGCTGGACATCTTGTCTCTAAAGCTTGCCATCGGTAGCTGGGATTCAGCCGGTTATTTCTGTTTCTCAAAATCACAGCTGGTTTGCTGAACCGGGAGGCAGCACATAAGATTGCACAAAGCAGCACAGCGCTACCCTGGGGTCAGCTCTGCTGTAAGTTTAAAGTGTTCTCCATTATTTAACAACCCTTGTCAATGTCCCAAATGTGTCTAGTAAATAAAAAATTAAAAATATACTTACCTCCGTAGGGGCACCACTGCAAGTATTGCGTTCCCCTTTGTAATCTTTGCTATTTCACGTGAGCGACCCAGCCGCTGATAAGCATTTGAAAAGAAGAGGCTCTGCCCACCTGGGAGGTAGGGATGCTTTTTTTATTTTATTACTAGATACATTTGTGACATTAAAAGGGGTTTCCAGGGGTGACGACTTTTTAATCGTATAACATGACATCCTGGCCTCAGTGGTTACTTGTGTGTGTTTGACCTCTGACTGCTGAGGCTGCAGTAGACAATCAAAGTGACAGAAGGGCAATGGTCATCTCTTCCATTTGTAGTAGGAAATATTACCTTAGGACTAATTAAAAAAAAATACAAGGTTATTGGGCTGTTCATGCATCTCCAGTCTACAGGAGAGAGCCAGAGACCTGGGCCTGAACTACCAAGGACTGACTAAATAGGTTTTAATTATTCTACTGGTGGGTGGTAGCCTGGCGAACACCTCTTCTCAGATGTTTAACAGACAACCGCTGGAGTTGGGGACCCCCACTCCAAAAAGCCAGTGGTTGGTGTGGTACGAAAAAGAGATGGCGGTTCTGAGCCCTGACGTCTCTCCGGAGTATAAGGAGGAGGCTGTTCGCTTAGCACAGCGGAGACAAGAAGCAATGGAGCTCGAAAGAGGGAGTAATGCGAATTGGAGTGTAAACCCAATGATTCAGGACCCTGCACGGATCACCCAGACAGATTTCAAGCCATTTGATGACTCTTCTGGAGATGTGGAAGGATTCTTTAAGGACTATGAGCAGCAGTGTGCTGTGATGGAGGTGCCCCACTCTGGCTGGATGTGTTTGTTAGTGGGACTCCTGAATGGAATCATGGTGGAAACTTATCGAACTATTGACTCAAAGTAACTTTGTAAAATGGACTATCTTGGATTACCACGCTATCACCTCAGACTCGTATAAAGCCCAGTTCCGAGACCACCCATGCTCCACTGGGGGATCGTTTAGGATGTATGCCCATAAGACGTCCCAGGCATGTCAGAGATGGCTGGAAACAGAAAACGCCCTCACTGTGGAAGATGTTGTACAGGTATTTCTTATAGAACAATTTCTTGCCAAGTGCCCCTCAGAAATATGGGAATGGGTCTGGGAACGCATGCCGCTCACATTGGAGTTAGCTGCAGCCCTGGCCGATGAGACCCTTACTATCCGACCACAGTGGAGAAGGCTACTGGATGAAAAATCATAGCCTGCCCCTGCACCCCAGCCCCCTTCGGTCATATATGCCCCATCACCCAGCTACAGGCTGATGACAACCCAATTCACCCAGGCCCCAGGTTCCTCTTGTCAATTCGGGGGGTACTCGCAAATGTATACAGCGAGCTTGGGTGCATTTGAACTTTGGTTATGGGGAAAAAACTGTTCTGCATTGGAGTTATGGAAGGACTTCCTGCAAATATCCTCCTTGGAAATGACCTTGGGGTGTTACAGTGACATTTTGTGGGAGCCGACACTCGACAAGAAGATCAATAGACTCCTTCAGGCCGACCTACCCTGCCATTATGCAAGGACTTACTGACAATTAAGTGATGTGGACTAAAGTGAGATGGTCAAAGGTCTGTGTAGACCTGATGGCATGCTCACTTATTGAAATGGGGAGAGGTTGTGGTGGTGTGATATGGTGGGTTATATTTTACTGCATTTTACAAGTGTGTTGCTACACTGTGTATTCACCCCTCCCCCATTCCTCTGTACTCATTACACTTCTGAGTGTCTGATAATAGAATTACTGTGAACTAGCCTTGCTTGGTCATTCTAGCACTCTGCCTGCCAATGTGTGTACTTTTCCCCTGGAGTGTGTCAATAGACCGGGTTGGGATTTGGGAGGTGGTTGTGGGGAGGAGAAGCAGTATGATTCAGTCTTTTGTGTGGGATGCTGAAGCCAAGGTGAGCTCTCCAGAGGTATGGGAGAGTCACCTGGATTACCTGTATATACAGTATTCTGATGGATAGTTTTATGGATTTTTATGTCTTGAACCAATAAAGGTTCTTAGGCTGTTCACGCCTCTCTCGCTCTTATTGTGGGATACCAGAGAAGGACCACATCACAGTACTCATCACATTTCTTCCTTATCTAATGTTTTTGGAAAATTCCGCTTTGTTATTAAAACATTCTAGAAATTGGCCTCACTCCCAGACCTATTTGGCCTTCATTACTTTTCTCTATAACTCTCAGTAAGCAATACTTAATATGAAAGCACTATTTTCTCAAAGGTGAGTGATATTTAAAGGGGTACATCTATGATAGATATCCAGTACAATACAGGATATGAGCACATTAATAAATCTTTTCATATATTGATATATATAGATTCCCAAAACAGGGAGAATTTCATTCCCAAATAGACAGTATTATTGTGACAAAAGCTATGTGTGCCGGCACTATGCTTTAGTGATGGATATGTAGCCTATCAGAAGTGCTGAGGTTTAAATAGAAGTGTGTGATTTAAACCTCAGCACTTCAGATAGGCTACATATCCATGACTAAGGGTGGAAGCACACTATCCTACTTACATGCAAGTCTCTCAGATGACCCTGAATGGTCTCTCTCGCTTTGGACGGGAGTGTGATGCTGCACAAAAACATGAGCAGCTGACACTCCCGTCCAGAGAGGGAGAGGCCGTTCAGGGTCACTGATTCGAGTCTTGTCCGAGAGACTCGCATGTAAGTACGATAGTCTGTTTCCACCCTAATGTATACCGCCAACACACATAGGACTTGTCACAATTATGCTGTTTATTGGGAATGAAATTCTCCCTAAAATACTGCTGTGCACTGGAATTTTAACCATGAAATAAAATTTAAAGATGTTACTTACCTCCATTGTCTACTTCCTGGGAGCTGGATCTTACTCCCTTTGCTTCACACTTCTAACTGCCTGGACCTAGGCAGCTCCATGCGCTGGGTGTGGATCCTCTCTACCTCCTCACCTCAAGCTGCTGATGTTCACTGTCCATCAGGAGCTATAATTCACAGTATCTGACGGACAACATGGTTCTTCCAACCACCGCAGTGAGTGCACCATAATAACTGTTTTCTCCGCTATACACGGTCTTAGAGTGCTAGTGACAATTTGCAGGTACCTGCCCGAAAGGGTAGTGGCACCGCCCTTGTGTCATTGACTAAGACCTTTCGCAGGAGATATTTAGGAATTTAATTCCTTATTTGGTGTTTACAATACTGAATTGCAAGATAAGTGACCAGCATCTACTGCTTAAAACAGGCCTTTTTACATCTTCTTAGTATCTTATAGGAGGTCTTTTCCTGTGGGTGAGCTGCATACAAATTTTTTTTATAACAAATGTTTTCAATGTTTACTGTCTCTCGTTTAATCCATTGGAGCATATCATTAACACAGTTGCATAATGATACATATAACAATAGGATAGACACAACTAACATTTGAATTCTAGGTGCCACATCCTGGCATTACACAAAAGCATGCAAATTATATTTGGCATGATGCCCACTATTGTGCTCTGCCATTATGTGTATGGCTCTCCATCTTTCTGTGTATTAGGCTAGGGTCATACCTTAAAAGAGAATTGCGTTCACCTCATCCAGATCCAGATGCGGTGAATGTAATTGGCTTCCCACACATTTTGCAAGCAAAATGTGTGGCAGAAGCCGCAATCCGGTAATCCGGAGTAATCCGGTTACCGTACAGTTTGCTCATCCCTGCTGCCGCAGAGATGAGCAAACTGTAAAATCTGTGAGAATAGAATAAATATTAATAATAATTGTGCCCATCATGTCTCTAGGGGGTGCCCACCCCCCAGAGACATGCTGCCACTCATGTGGGCATATAATGTGTTAATACATCATGTACGGTAAGCCGGCTCCTGTCGGCTCTGTACAATTTCTGAATGAAACCGCGGCTCCCCTGTGAGCTGCGCTCATACTATACGTAATGTTTGTATAGTATGTGCGCTGTCCGAGGTCCTGTACGCATTTACAGTAGATCTATGGGCAGCGCACAGCCATAGATTTACTGTAAAAGCCTGCAGGACCTCGGACAGCGGCACATACTATACGTACATTACGTATAGTATGAGCGCAGCTCACAGGGGAGCCGCGGTTTCATTTAGAAAATTGTGCAGAGCCGACAGGAGCAGGCTTAATGTACAGGATTAACACATTACATGCCCACCTGAGTGGGCAGCATGTCTCTAGGGGGGGTGGGCACCCCCTAGAGACATGATGGCCACAATTATTATTCATATTTAAGCTTTTATTACAGTGTTAACACTTTGCTTATCCCGGCGGTAGCTGGGATAAGCAAAGTATATGGTAACCGCATTGCTCAGGATTACACATCCTGAGCAATGCAGTTACAGCATTGCAGATGATAGAACCGCTCCAAAAACTGCAACCTGCATGATTTTTCATGCAGGCTGCAGAGCCAGATGCGTTAACCGGATTGCATGTAATGCAATCTGTTTGTTATAATGGGCTCCTATGGGGAGCGTTTCCTGATGCGGTTTTGAGCTTTTTGAAAGCTCAAAACCGGATCAGGATTTTAAAAAAAAAACCACGCAAGTGTGACCCTAGCCTTAGGGCCGCTTTACACACACCAACTTATGTGACCAACTTCTGAACAACTTACTGGTTGCAGTGAAATCATGGACGCATTGCTCCATTTTGTGGCTGTGTACAAATGTAACAATGTGTCCATGATTTCACTGCAACCAGAGATCTGTTCAGACGTTGGTCACAGAAGTTGGTGTGTGTAAAGCGGCCCTTAGTTAAATAAAAATGTTGCTAATTTTGTAAAATGATCTTATCACTTGTGTCTTTTTATATTTATTCTCTATTCACACTGTAAGCCTATTGATTCCATTGGATGCCTAGTCAACATTTGAATGGGGTTTAGATAATGAAAACACCTGTCTAAGGGGCCTTTCACACTTGCGGTTTTTTCCTGATTTGGAAGATCAGGAAAAACCCTGATTCTTAAGGGGGGGTTTACATGTTGCGATATCGGCGTCCAATTTCAATGAAAAGTCACGTGGTTCGATCGTTGGACCCGATATCGTTCCTGCGTTGTATGGTGTGAACGTCCAATACGATGCAGAAACGATGTCAATGCGATATCGGGGATTGAATGAGCGTGCTATTCAATGCCCCGATATTGAAGGGAGATTGGAGCCGGATCGTGCTGTGTGACAGCCCAATTCCGATGTGAAGTTCTACGTCACCCATTCACTCCCATGTTAAATGGTCGTTCCTGGGTTGGGGGGCGTAGACATCGTACGGACGTTGGATTCATAAATCGCAACGTGTAAAACTCTGATGCGATGCGGGAGAAACGTGCACTAAATGCGCGCTCCCGCGCCATTGAATTGCGATATCGCAACGATATTGAAACGTGTAAACCCACCCTTACAGGATTCATTTTTTTGGCCCATTCTTTTTAATGATTTTAGGAAAAAACATGAAGCAACAACATTCTACCTGACAAAATTAAAGTGAATGGGCAAAATACTGTAAGAATCAGGTTTTTTCCTGATCTTCCAAATCAGGAAAAAAACGCAAGTGTGAAAGACCCCTTACACGGTTTGATATCAGTCATATTCATCAGATGTCTGGCAGCTAATGCTATATTTCACACGCAGCGACTGACCCACTGAAGAGAAATTGTATGTACAGTGCACAACTTCATGTTGTGAGCTGATTGCCAGGGGTTAGAGAAGCTGGACCCATGCAATGGTGATCACCTGATTAATGGCCAAACTTCTGCTTAAGGCTGGTTTCACACTGCCATCTCCCCTGCAGTGATGCAACTGAATGCGCCAGCACCCCGTGTGGCAGCATCTGATTGCAGATTTTACAGTGATCCGGTGGTTGCTAAATAACACACCTCCTAGGGGACATGTCATTTTAAAATGCAATCTGCGCATGCGCAGAACATTGAGCAAGGACCATAAATCTGGATCCACCGGGATCTGGAGTCCGGGTCACTCCATGACTCATAAGTGTAAGTGTCATGTCAAGTGTAAGTGTCACTGGCCCCAATGAAGGTCAATGGGGTCAAAAATGGATGTTGGTGCATCTAGTTTGTGATGAATTCACACTGATGCCGAAAAATGGCAGTGTGATACCAGCCTAAGACATGATTTTCTGTGTGAGAGTTTCTTTATATATTTAAGGGCACAAAAGAAGCTAAACTTGTAACATGAGGGTTTGTTAAGTGGTTCCCATTTAAAAAGTCAACCATGGACCAATGTGATTCGATGTAACTTTTTCTAAATATGAATAGGGATAGTGGCACCTAGCTTTGTTGGTTACCATCTCTTTAAAGGGCACAATAAGCTTATTGGTTTTAAAACTCATATAAGCAGGGGTGTAACTACAATGGGTGCAGAGGTTGCGATCGCACCTGGGCCCTGCAGCCTAGGGGGGCCCCAGAAGTCCCATTGGCCTATAGAAAAAGACTAATAATATTAAAGATTTGCAATAATTGGGGGCCCCATTGGAGCGTTCGCATTGGGGCCCCTGGGTCTGAAGTTACGCCACTGTATATAAGGTATAGAATCTTAGTGGTTTCAGTGCACACAATGCAGCACAATTTTTGAATCCTTCATTCTCAGGTGCCTGTTCTTCTCACAGGGCACTGACCCAGAACAATGTTATTTAACATAATCCTTTCTCAAAGTCTTACTTTCAAGTGTAAAATCTGGAACAGGAGGTGCAAATAGGGTATACCTGTGAATAACAAATTCAAGGTTTTGCTCACCTTTAATGGGTTGTGATAGTCATAACCAAACTGATGCGCATATGGATTTTCCCCCAGAATCAGCACACAAGGTGTAGAAAACAAGAAGGGTGTCTGAACCGCGCTCCAGTCTTTGACAAATTCGATCCAACAACAAGGACTCATGATGGTGATTTTTATTTTTCTATGTGTTTCGGGGGTGCAAGCCCCCTTCTTCAGGAAAAAAATCACAGATGTACAGAGGTACAGCTTTGATTATTGTTCCTGAAGAAGGGGGCTTGCACCCCCGAAACGCGTAGAAAAATAAAAATAACTATCATAAGTCCTTGTTGTTGGATCGAATTTGTCAAAGACATCCTTCTTGTTTCCTACATCTTAAAGTCTTTGCCAGTGGAGCTGGCAGCCTCCTGCTAGGTGCAATGGGTATTTGACATGGCCGATTTTTGGTGAGTTTTTTCTGAATTTTTATGTCCTATTCGGTGATCTTCCGTAATGGATATACAATAAAATCACCTGGTCAGAGGGACCCAAACAGTATATTCAATTCTGGTATCTTTGATAAATCAATCCCAAGTCATAAAGTACAAATAGTGCTTTAAAAAGAAATCCCTGTTATTAAGTATAGCCTTTCACTCATGTCAATTTGTGTATTCCCAATATTCCCATGAGTAAGAAGACAGGGATAAGATTAAATATAGAGCCTCAACATTAGTTGAGACATCAATCAAATAATTCCCTCAATGTCAGTGCTGACGGTGATCCCGATTCCCACTGCAACATCTGAAGGAATAGTCAATTCCTGACACGTTTCATCATATGTCAATCATCAGGTGAGCAAAAGGAATGGATAAGGCTGTCCTTTACACCATAGCATCAATAAAATGTAAAAGAAAATCTACATAGCGTTCTCCTTACTGTTCACTCCCTCATATATATAGTACATTAGCAACCATTTTGGAGACAAGGTTACTTCCTGCAACCGAAATAAATGAAATGGCATCACTTCCGGATGCTAGAAATGTGCTAAATGTCTGCATGCAGCCCAGCTTGTCTCAAAGGCATTCAACGCTCAGATTAAGTGCATCACAGGAACACAACACATAATTTCTGAATGAGATACTGGACTTGACAACTCCGACGATGTCACTTCCGGTCACCATCTTGGATGTGGAAAATGTGTATAGAGCCCCTAGAAGTAGTGCCAGGATCATAACCAAGGATGCATATTATCCGTGCCCCATAATATGACAGGGTATCCATCTCAGAATAAAACGCCTACTGAAATAACAATAGGCAACCTATTTAGATATAAAGAATAGAGAAAGGGGGCAAAGACAATGAGAAATAATCAGTCAAAAAGGCCAAAGAAAGATAAAGTTATTTATACCAATCGGCGACATACACCAAGAGAAGATCCGACATAGCCTCAGCCATGAAGAAAAAAAAAGATGTTAAATTGGAAATATTGATTGCAGTACAATATAGGGGTGGGATAAGATAATGATTCATATGTGGCGCCCCACTGGTCGGGACGCCATGTAGAGGTACTGCACCCAAATAAGAGTGTGTGGTATTCCTGTGACCAGGGGAACTGGGATGGTGAATAAAGGACCCTCAGGGGCGTGGCCTGGAGCTCAAGAAGAATGGTCGCTGTTTGCTGAGCTCCTCTCCTCATGACTGGAATCTACCAGACAGCAGCCCTCCTAGGAGTCATCCATCCATGATTCCTATAGGGAATCATCCACTTAATCTTTAAGAATGATTTGAGCTTGTTTTGATCTACTTTAACCCGAAATCTTGGCTTTGAGGCCCCTGTGACTATTTACCTCACGGAGCGGTCTGTCTGGCCTCGGGCGGACCCTGTTACCATCGATTACCTCAGAGCGGCGCCTGACTGTCAGTACCGACGCGTTATGACTGGCCTGGAACGGGCCCTGCTGCCATCAAACAACTCCAAATAGTGTCTCTCTGCCTGATTTGGCGCGGTCTGACGGGCCTCGGTCAGTACCCGCTGCCATTAGTCGTCTTCAGGCATTGCCTGGCTGCCAGATCTAGCACGGTCTGTCTGGACTTGGATAGTCCCTACTGCCAGTATTCATCTCTAAGTGACACATGGCTACCTGAGCTGACAGGGTCTGAATAGCCTCTGTCAAAACCTGTTGTCATCAATTATAAGCAGCACCTGACTTTCCAAGGTCTGACTGGCCTCAGGCATATTATTTACATTATTTTCTCTGAGAGGCACTGATTACTAGTGACACCTTGATCTGACTGTTCACCAGAGGTGGGGAGAAGCAGCCTGATATACCAGGAGGAGAAGGAGCGAGTTTTTTTTTCTCCTCTCCAAGCTAGAAACATTCATATAGTTGGGGAAAAAACAGAAGCGACTCTGCTACATTTGCTGCCAATTTGAAAGCAATAATCTGTCAGCCAGAGGTGTAAACTCGCACCTTTTTCTCTCACTGCAGCTCACAGACTTGTTCTTCAGACCGGAAAAAACGCATCTTTGAAACCGCAGACCCCTCAGTACGCAGATATCTCCACAAAACAACACCTATATGAAGAATTCCTGGACTTCAAAACCTATTACAAGTCTAACCTGGAGTTGTCTGGTATTTATGTGAATTACACCTGCTTATCTACTTTGCTGAAATCTTTCCTTGTTTTACCTTATTTCCTCTCTCACTTCTTTTCTATACAACCCTCTCCCTAACTAAATCTCCTAACCAAAAGTGATTCTCGAGGTCATCAGAGCTGAGCACTCTGAGACCCATCGGATTTATACTTTCTAACATCTCCTAAAAATATCTTTCTTCTCTTATTCACACTAGATACCTCCTCTATTTCCCCCTCTTTGTCTCTGTTCTCTGCGCCGTCTTCTAACCCTCATCACTATTTTATAAAAGTAATCCTCATCTGATCTACCTCAGGTCTCTTCCCTGTCCTTAATATCCTCATTTCCTTCTTTCCTGTCCTCTAACAAGTGTATAATATGATTTTTACCAAATGTGTTTTTGTTTAAATTGAAGATTGTATTACCGAGATAACCTACAGATTGTAATATCTCTATTATTTGTAATACTTTTACTGGGCCTTTTGTCAACTGTTCCCGGCTTTATCTGGGCCCTCATTATAAACTTTTCCGATCTCCACGTACTCCCCCTTTGTTCATATAGTCCTAGTCGAATCTAAGTGTATCTTTCTTGTACTCAAATCACCTCATATATCCTTCTACTAGGAGACCAGTTTTTTGTTTTTTTTTATGATAATGCCAAACACAAAGAACAAAAACTCTAAAGGAGGGTTGGATTCTGAAGGTCAAGCCATGGAGACTAATTCAGGGAACATGACAAGAAGAGATAGATCGAGATCTCCTAACACATCTGTACACTCTGACCAATGGTCGGATTCTACTGATAATAATTTAGATGAAACTTCTCCTCTGGATACCTCACAGAGAACAGGTAAAAGAAAAGAACCCGACTTGACCACATCATCTAGGTCCAAATCTCATAACTCTAAAATCCAATTAAACTCTGACGGAGATAAAACCCCAACATCTAGTCCATTAAGACGACGCCACAAAGCTGAGTCAAATCCAGAATTAAATCAAATTTCAGACGGAGATAAACCTCCAGGTAAAGATTTCTTCCTGGAAATTTTCAGTAAATTCAAATCAGACCTTGATAGTCGCTTTGATTCCCTAGAAAACGCTATGGCATCTATTTCCATACGTACTGAAAAAAATGAGGATGATATCAAAATTATCACAACCTCGGTTCAAAAAATATCTGAAGTACAAAAAACACTCAAAGGAGACCTCTTTGTGGTGAGGGCTAAGATGATTGCTATGGAGGACAGGGACAGGAGGCTGAATTTAAAATTCCGAGGAGTACCGGAAACGATCAAATCTCATCAAATCGAACAACACATTAAAAAGATTCTTAAATTAACTCTTCCAGAATTATCTGAACTTGACATGACCCTTGTCCGAGCCCACAGACTAAGCAAACCTACTCACTTGAAACCAGAAATTCCTAGAGACATTATAGTTAGATTTCATTTTTTCCACACGAAAGAGCGCTTCTTGAAATATATAAAAATGCATAAACATCTTCCCAAACCATACGATTCCCTAAAAATACTTATTGACCTCTCAAGGGAGACATTGATTCAGAGGAAAAATCTTTCTGGAATCACCGAAGTTCTCCGTAGAAAATCCATCCTTTACACTTGGGGCTTCAACCCTGCCAAGGTCCTGTTCACCTACAAAGACAAGCTTATAACAATTGATGACTCCACAGAGGGACAAAAAACTCTACGCCGACTCAATCTAATCATTTCTTAAAGTTCAAGTTCTAGACCAGTTATTAGGTTTTAAAGGCTGTAACAGTAGCCTCCCAGGAGGTTTATTCACTTACGAAACCCTCCGTGTTGGGATTCCTCTATTTTATTGTTTAATAATTTGTTCAATTTACATCCCTCACTAGTTGACACTTTGCTCTTTGTGATAACTAATCCACGACTGGAAATTGCCATTCTCTAACTTTCAACTTCTAACCCTTCCTATCTTCTGCCTGAGAGACTCAAAACTACCTGACTTCCCCATGACCTTTTATAAGTATGTTCCCTACACTCCGAGACATATAATTAATCAAAACCAAATATTTAATGTCCCTTAAGTTCCTCTCCATCAATGTCAACGGCCTAAATTCCCCCCAACGCAGGTACCACACTTGGAAACTTATTAAAGAATCCAATTCGGAGATTGTTTGCCTGCAAGAGACAAGAATCTCATCAATTAATCCCCCAAAACTTGAAAACAAAGTCTTCCAGAAATACTACTTCTCCTCAAATGAAAAGAAAAAAGCAGGTGTAGCTATCCTTATTAAAAACTCTATATCCTTCGAGGAAATTTCCCTGACCAGTGATCCTGAGGGTAGGTATTTAATTCTAGTGTGCAAAATCAACAATTACACTTATACTATAGTGAATGTTTATCTCCCGAACAAGAGTCATATTACATTCCTAAATAGACTCATGAATATTGTAAGTGATAAAAAGAAAGGTGAATTAATCATATTAGGTGATTTTAATGTTGTCCCAGACCCTATCCTTGACTCATCCACAAAATCAAGACATTATACTAAACCCCTCAATCCTTGGCTTGCCCGCACTGAGCTATATGACGTTTTCAGATGTATTCATGCAAACTCAATTGAATTTTCTCACTACTCGGGCAGATTTAATTCTTATGCAAGAATAGACCTGGTTCTGACAAATGTCTTTTCACTCCACAAATTTCGAAAAATTAACATAGGACCACGAACTTGGTCTGACCACTCCCCCATACTCTTTGAATTCTCCCCATCTCCAGTTTCTTGCCCTGAAAAATTATGGAGGAACAACAGCTTTCTATACTCACACCCACAATTCAAGACTGACATAGAAAATACTATTAAATATTATTTTGCAGAAAATGACACTCCTGACATCAACATCTCGACTTTATGGCTAGCATTCAAATCTGTCTTACGAGGGAAACTAATTCAACTAAATTCTAGATTAAATAAGCAAAAACGTGAAAAAACCCAGAATTTAATAGACAAAATACAAAATCTAGAAAACATTCAAATCAATAATCCATCCATTAACACCTCAGAAGACATTTTCAAACTGAGAACAGAGCTAAGATCTGTATTAACCTCAAATTATGCCAAGATGATCCAACAATCCAAATCTAGATTCTATTTCTCAGATAACAAACCGACCAAATTTTTTGCAACAAGAATCAAAATTCTCAGACAAAAGAATAGAATTTCTGAGATAAAAGACTCAACAGGGAAAAGTAAATTTCACCCCAAGGATATTGTTAACACTTTAGCCGACTATTATGACTCCCTTTATAATCTTAAAAATGACACTAATACTCAAATTCCTTCCATCGAAAGTATTAAGAATTTTTTAGATCCTCTCAAATTGCCCTCTCTCTCAGATCTTGAGATAGAAAATCTTAACGCCCCATATTCTCTTTTGGAAATCAACTCTTTAATTGCAACCTTAAAAAAAGAGAAAGCTCCAGGTCCTGATGGTCTGCAAAACGAGCTGTATAAAACTTTCACTAAACATCTCTCCCCTTTTATTCTAAGACTGGCGAATTCGATAGCAAAATCGGGCTCCCTTCCTCCAGAGATGTCAGAAGCAGTGGTGATAGTTATTCCGAAAGACAAAGGAGATCCCACTGAACCTAAAAATTACAGACCTATATCCCTCCTAAACAGTGACACCAAAATCCTCGCCAAGCTGATAGCAAATAGGCTCCAAAAGCATATTAGTAAACTAATTAAAAAAGATCAGGTGGGTTTCATCCCAGGCAGACAGACCTCAGATGCCACCAGAAGAGCCATAAATCTGCTAATCCACTCTGAAACTTCTAGGATCCCGACTGCCTTCTTGGCCCTTGACGCCGAGAAGGCATTCGATAGAGTCAATTGGAACTATTTATTTCTAACCTTACATAAATTCGGATTTCGAGGTAATATATTTAATTCAATTTCGGCAATGTACTCCAATCCCACAGCCAAAATTTACTCAAATCAAGCAATCTCCCGTAAAATATCCCTTTCCAATGGTACTAGACAGGGCTGCCCCATGTCACCTATCCTTTTTGCCATTTTTATTGAACCATTAGCAGAATCAATTAGACAAAATGAAAATATCAGAGGTATCCACATAAATTCACAACGGCACAAAATTACACTTTTTGCAGATGATATACTTATATCCGTTACAAATCCGCTTAAATCCCTACATCACCTTTCCTATGCTATCAAGACCTTCTCTAGTATCTCCCATTATAAGATAAATACTAATAAGTCACAAATTCTAGAATTCAACATCGAGAAAACGTTCCTATCCTATCTAAAGAAGCAATTCCCCTTTTCTTGGAAATCTAACTCAATTTCATACTTAGGTATCCAATTAACGAATCCCACTTCAGATATCACTAAAAAAAACATATTGAATCTACAAAATTCCTTCAAAACAGACATTGCAAACCTATCTAAACTCCAACTCTCCTGGACGGGTAGAGTGATTGCTCTAAAAATGAAGATACTTCCAAAGTTTATTTACATGGTCCGAGCGATTACTCTCCCCGTCTGTAAAAATAGCCTAAATGGTCTTCAACATCAATTGAGACAATTTATCTGGCAAAAGTCTAGACCTAGATTATCTGGTACAATTTTAGAAAAACATAAAAGGAGAGGAGGAATGGGGATTCCTAACCTTCACGCTTACTATCTTGCTTCCGTGTTGAAACTATCCCAGAACTGGCTCAATATTTCATTAAACTCCCCAGTATGGGTTGAACTTGAACTAGAGTTAATTAAATCTAATAATCCATCAGCATTAATAATTGCGCACCTATATAACCCAACAAAAATCCTACCTGCAATCCCAACAATTAAAGCTACATTACAAGCATGGATAGCGCTTCTTAAAAAAACAAACCATCTTGCTTCTGACCCACCCTCTAAGAAAATCCCGTTAGAAACCCTTGAATATATCATCCCAGGCTTAGATCTTTCTTCTTGGTTGGCCCGGGGTATTCGTTTCATAGATGACCTGTTGTCCAGAGGGAAATTAGTACAATTTCTAGTCCTGGAACAGAGATATGGTCTCACCTGGTTAGACAGGTCGGCTTGGAGATTGATTAAATCATCTCAAGTGGATTTTGACTCTGTCTTCACAGTCCCTAGGCCTATCACAGAACTTTTAGACAACCCACAAAGAAAGTCGACTTGGATGACTGGTCATATTTATCGTACCCTGATTGACGACCTCACTATCCATAAACTTCCCTATATAATAGCATGGGAGAAAGAGTTGGGATTTAATATAGAACCGGAAGAATTAGCTAAAGCAATAGATCACTCTTATTCAAATACGAACTGCGCTTCCATCCAAGAAACCTTCTTTAAAATACTAACGAGATGGTATTGGACTCCTTCCAGAATGCATCACATAGACCCTCTTAACTCTCCGAATTGCTGGAGAGAATGTTCTCAAATTGGAACATTAACACATGTATTCTGGAGGTGCCCAAAAATTCTCAACTTCTGGTTGAGTGTTCAAGATTTAATATATAGGACTTCCAATTTTAGACTCATTCTCTCCCCTCAACTGGTTCTCCTCTCAATTGGCATATCAGACATTCCCCACACTCTTAGATTCATAGTATCCCAAGTTATTCTCACAGCTAAGCTACTTATAGCCGCTAAATGGAAGTCCTCAGAAATTCCCACCATTGCAGAATTAACGGACAGAATTTCTAATCATTGTTCTTTTGAATTTACTTACGCAGTTAGAGACAACACATATAATAAATTCTTCTATAATTGGGAACTATGGATCTCTACACAATCCTTGAATCATCTGACCAGGGCTGTTGACAAACAACCCCCTAACCTCTAAACCTCAATGACTAATAATTAACATTTCAATGCCTCGGATACATACCTATTACTACAGATTATAATAGGATATCCATGTGTTGGTCACCTCAGGTGTTCTTTCTTTCCTCTTTGTTGTTCTATTTATGTACATTACCTTTGCAATATAGACTGATGAGCGCATCTCATCCTATGTTTTTGATGTATTTAATATATGCAGTTTGTATCTTCATCGAATCGACCACTGTTGGTCAAATTTTTTGTCAAAGACATTTATTTCTTCCAAAGTTATTGGAATTTTTTTTTTTTTTCTCTTTTTGAAATGTTTATCTGTTTGAGATAGGCAATTGCCTAATTTTATGTTATCTTACTTCTATGTAACCATCGTACTATCCCAATGTTTTTGTCTTCAACCTTGTTTTGTATTACTGTCTGTAAAGTCTTCACCCTGTAAATACCCCCATATAATCAATAAAAATATTTGAACAAAAAAAAAAAAATAAAGGACCCTCATAGCACCCATCCATACATACCCTAGAGTAGGGGACCATGGATGAACCAGTTGCAGGGAATACCCAGTCCCGTGGGAGGAGTTAGGTGGGTAGAAAAGTGTATGGGTGGGAGGAGAGTTAGGCAGTGAGTCAGAGACAGTTGGCTGGAGAGAGCAAGTGAGAAGGAGACCCTAGGGGCACCAGGCGTTGCCGTGAGGTCGAATCTGGACCCGGGTAATGCCGACCAGAGGGGTCTGGTCCCGGGCAGTGGACTACATCTGGACACGGTGTGGGAGTTCAACCCTGTGCTGTTAAACCGGAGGCCCTGAGCTTCAGGAAGTCGCGGCCAAAGACCTGGTGCATCCCTTGAAAAGGCGTACCGAACTAGGGTCAGGGGGACCTAAAGGAGAGTCCACCACCGAAGATCCATGGGAGCTGGCTCGAGGCTCTGCACGCGAAGGCGCTGCACGGTAGTCCCATTATTGACCACAACCCATGGGTGGCGTCACGACAAACTTTATCCATTGTACATATCCCCTTTAACTTTTGAGAAGCCGGGACACGGTCTGGACTCGGACCTCTGTGACATCCCCAGCAGTACTTCAGTCTGGGACCGAGTACCCATCCCAGTGGGCTCCACACACCCATCCGCACCCAACCACATACACCGTGCGTCCCCATGTTTAACATAAGGATGGGCGGTGCTTGCGGTCAGCTTGTGTTCGCCCGACGCAATACACAGCAGCGGCGAATGCTAATATGAAGCCAGCCTTACCCCAGCTAGGAGGCCTTCATTGAGTGTATTTTTTAATTCCCTTAGGGCAATGTGGGTTCCAGTGAGTTATCCTGACCTGAGCCAATGGCCTCATTGATCTATATGAGGATGTAATTTCAGATCATGGGACCAATGGCAGAACCAGACATTGCGGAGCAGACATGGACAGTAAACTACAGTCATGTGAAGGCTCTCTAAAAAGTCGGAAAAGTTCAAAGTAGAAAAATCCTTACTATGAGTTGTCTGGTGTTAGTAAGGGAAATGTGAATTCTTTTTTTACTAGCGGATTTTTAAATTAAATAGGAAGACTCCCTGTACAAATAACATATAATAATCCCAGCTGGAATGTGTGATTTTCTATTGCTATATTTATATCCACCAACACATTTTATTGTCACAGCTATGACTGTTAGTCATCTACCTGCAAGAAATGTAATCCTATGACAAGCTTATTAGTTATGCAATAAGACATAAACTGTGACCAGACAGCACCATGAGATCAGACACAAAACTGCTCAAGTGCAACTACACATTAGACGTACCTATAATTAAAACCATTGACATCAATATGACGGTCAGTGTATGTATAGTGAAAGAAGCTCTAAGACTCCATTTACCACTGAATCACTATTATTAAGACATTACAGTTTTTTCTAAGAGTATATTAGAGCAATGTGGAAACTGTGATGAGACAATGGTGATACATTCCTCGTATTTTCATTCAACCCTTTCATCACCAACAATTGGGGAGGTGTGTTGCTGTTAAAGGAAATCTATCAGTTCAAAAATCCATATACCGTATATACTCGAGTATAAGCCGACCCGAGTATAAGCCGAGGACCCCAATTTTGCTACAAAAAACAGGGAAAACTTATTGACTCGAGTATAAGCCTAGGGTGGGAAATGCCGCAGCTACTGAAAATTTCGGGAGGAAGAGATCAGCGGCGGCAAAGCAGGAGATCAGCTCTTTCTTGCCGCCGCTGATGTCTGCCTCCTGGCCGCCGCTAATCTCCGCTTCCTGGCCGCCGACACCTCTGATTGGGTGGTCGGGCACATTTAGCATGACATATTATGTGAACGCATGAGGACAATCACTGCTGCGTTCACATCAGAATGTATCCGTTTGTGTCTGCATGCCAGACGCATGTAGATGCAAACGCTAGTGTGAAACCAGCCTTAGGGGCCTTTCACACTAGCGTTTCTGTTCGGATTCGGCCGATCCGGACAGAAAACTGCATCTGACGTCTAATGGCCACACTTGCGGCAAGCCCCATGCATTATCTATGGGTCTTGCGGCAAGTGCGGTATTGCCACGATCCAGCACTTGTGGCAGTTGTGGCCATGAAAAAAACGTGGACAGCTGCGTTTTTTTTCGCGGCCGCACCTGCCGGATCACGGCAATACCGCACTTGCGGCAAGACCCATAGACAATGCATGTAGAATGACGCAAGTACGGCCGTTAGGCGGCAATTGCGGCAGATGGGGTTTACTGCCAGGATCTGTTGGATCCGGACAGGAATGCTGATGTAAAAGAGTCCTTAAAATCATCACCATGGGACCCCTAATCTATACAACTTTGCCTCAGTATTCATCTTTCCCTAAGCATCCAGTTAATCCTATCCCCTGCTCTATTATAATTGTACCCTACATTCCCTGAGACTCCATCTCTCCCCTTATCTACTGTGTTCATCTTTCCCTAAGCTTCCAGCCAATCCTATACCCTGCAATATTATTATTGTACCCTACTTTCCCTGAGACTCCATCTCTCCCCTCATCTACTGTGTTCATCTTTCCCTAAGCTTCCAGCTCATCCTATCCCCTGCATTATCACTCCTTTCCCTCCCTATTCTGCTGTATTATACTGTAATAATGCCTCACCTTTTGTTTAACAGTACTGTACTATCAGAGTACAGTAATCAGAGTGGCTCCGGACAAAGGGGTTTTCTGGCCGTGTGCACTGTGCAGGGAAACACTGGGGCGGAGGGATCTCCGTGCAGCAATCAGGCTGCAACTACATCTGGAGGACGGAGGCAAGCGGCGGAGGGATCTGAGTGCAGCGATCAGCTGCTACTGCACTTAAAAAACAGAGGCAAGCGGCGGAGGGATCTGAGTGCAGCGATCAGGCTGCAGCTACATTTGGCCGACGGAGGCAAGCAACGGACGGATCTGGCGGCAAGTGACAGATGATACCGGTCCGGTAATCACAGGGAAGCAGCGGGGGGTTCCTGGGAGTGAGCACAAACTGAAAGGAGGACAGATGGAAGCGGCAGGAGGGGATGCGCAATGTGAAAGTATGCATCCACCGGCAGACAGACTTACTAACTCGAGTATAAGCCGATGGGGACTTTTTCAGCCCAAAAAAAGGACTGAAAAAGTCGGCTTATACTCGAGTATATACGGTATAACTGCTATAGTTTTCTAATTCCTCGCTCTAAACTCTCTCTATTGATGTTTTTCTTTTATGTATATTTCCCTCCTGTCTTCTGAAAACTTCAAATAAAGAGATTCATTCCATCTGTCACTCACAGTGAATGATCCACTTAGTTCTCTGCTGTCCACTCCCCATAGGATGAATATGCATGTCACTTAATTAAAACACAGCACAGGATATCAGTGGGGAGGAGGGGCATCTGTATTCTCCTCTCTGCTGTGTTTACAGCATCACAAGAGGTCAAATACAACACAGAAACTGTTACAGCAGGGATTCCTGCTTAGAGAAACAAATGGAGTCTAGATAAGGCAGATCTGTAATAGCTCTCTCCCTCCTTGTCCTCAACAAAATAGACTAGTGATATGTCGTTCGTGAATAAGTCGGCACAAAGACCCGGCTCCCTGCTGTGAATGATAGGAGTCGGCTCTCCACTTTGAGTGAACCGAATTGTTTTTTTCTTTAACCCTCCAACTGCTGGTGACCGGGTACTGGGAAAGCAGGAATTGCAGTGCTAGGTATGGAATGGTAAGGACCTGTGGGTCTCCTCCCACATGAAAGATTACACTCACAGTGAATGGCTCCTTATTGCACATGACCTGTGATGTCATTAAGGTCTTTAAGTAAGTTTACTAGTACAATATATAAAGTGTAGAGTCAGAGCTTCAAGCAGACTGACAGTTTTATTTCAGAGTGAGGCCTCCTTCACACATCTGTACCTCTGGTATGTGTGCGGCCTGCGCCAACCTGTGCCGGAGGCACAGACATATGGAGGCACATCATATTCTATGGCCCCCTTCAGACATATGTTATCCACACAGACCGTGTCTCCATGTGGAGCAGATGCATGTCTGTGTGCTCCACACGGAGACATGTCCATTTTTTGCCGGCAGCACTGACCGGTTTTGACCAAAATTTATCCTGAAAACAGATGTCCTCCATGTGACATCTGTGTGCACGGACCAGAGCCAAGAGTTTTAAGTGTTAAAATAAAGAATTGCATACTCACCTGCCTCCAGCGCCTTCTGCTCCTCTCACTTCCTCATCTAATATTCACTGCTCTGAGTGCAGCACCCCGGAAGGTCAGTGATTGTTTCGTGATGTTCAACAGAAGACCAGGGCATGCAGTTGTGATTCATACAGACTGCCGTTGTCCAGGTGCCCGTCACTGTATTTATTCTGGTGCCGCTCTCAGCGCCCTGCCTCAGCTGCTTTAGATGTACAGATGCTGCCGGCCAATCAGAGGCTAGCAGCCGCTGATCACAGGCCAGCAGCTAACGGCATTGCATGACATTACATGTGGGCCTCTGGCCGGCAGCTGCTAGCCTTTGATTGGCCAGCGGCTTCTGTACATCTAGGCAGGGCACTGAGAGCAGCGCCAGAATAAATTCGGCACAGCACGGACAGCTGAAGACCAGTGATAAAAGGGGTGTGTGTGTGGGGGGGCAGTGTACGGTGTGTGTGTGTGTGTGTGTACCTAATGGGGATATTGGCGGCTGCCTGGGGATGATAAGGGTGCAAGGGGATGATGGGATATTAGGGGCTGCATGGGGATGATGGGGGTCGAAAGGGGGTGACGGGGATATTGGGGATACAAATGGATGATGGGGATATTGGGGGGCTGCAAGGGGATCGTGGTGGCTACAAGAAGATGACAGGGATATTGGAGGTTGCATGGGGGTATTGGGGGCTGCAAGGGGATGATGGGGGCTGAAAGGAGTTGACAGGGATATTGGGGCTTGCATGAGAATGATGGGGGCTGCAAGGGGATAATGAGGATATTGGCGGCTGCAAGGGGATGATGGAGGCTGCAAGGGGATGATGGCAATCATGGGAAAATAAGACATCCCCTGAAAATAAGACCTAGTGCATCATTGGAAGGAAAATTTAATATAAGACATTTTCTTATTTTAGCGGAAACAGGGATTGTTACCCTCTGAATACAGCAAAAAAAAATAATTATGCCCCTAAATATAAAAAATAAACTATGCATACTTCAAACACCACTCCAGTGTTTTTTTTTATAGCTCCTCTATAGTGGTGCTTTAAGTCTAAGTCCCCTGACCGGTCTAATACTCACCTTGCAGCGGCTTCACAAGTGGACCTCTGGTCGTTTGTGCGGGACCTTCAAGCAGCTCCAGAAAAGCACCAAGGGTCCAACTAAATACATCTCTATGGGGCCTCGTTATGACTTATGACGTAACTTCTGACTTCCGGCCAGTCAGAAGCTACGAGCACAAAATGGCACCCCCTGAATATAAAAAATATATACACAAACTCTATGCAGGCTTTCATATGTCTTGAACTGAGGAGAGGCTTCCGTCGGGCCACTCTGCTATAAAGGCCCAACTGGTGGAGGGCTGCAGTGATAGTTGACTTTGTGGAATTTTCTCCCATCTCCCTACTGCATATGTCTGGAGCTAAGCCATAGTGATCTTGAGGTTCTTCTTTATCTCTTTTACCAAGGCTCTTCTCCCACAATTGCTCAGTTTGGCTGGACGGCCAAGTCTAGGAAGACTTCTGGTGGTCCCAAACTTCTGCCATTTTAGGATTATGGAGGCCACTGTGCTCTTAGAAACCTTGAGTACTGCGGAAATTCTTTTGTAACCTTGGCCAGATCTGTACCTTGTCACAATTCTGTCTCTGAGCTTTTTGGGCAATTCGTTTGACCTCATGATTCTCATTTGGTCTGACTTGCACTGTGAGCTGTGATGCCATATATAGAAAGGTGTGTGCCTTTCCAAATCAAATCCTATCACTTTAATTAAACACAGCTGGACTCTAATGAAGGAGTAAAACCATCTCACTCGTTGCCTGAGTAAGTGTGCATTCACACTTACTCAGGCGGCTGCAATCTTTGTATACCCAAGTGTTCAAGGATGGTGGCCGTGTGAGTAAACATGCATACGCGAGCATGCACCTTACTCATGTGGACACCATATTTGGACACCTAGGTATGCAAAGATGGCAGCGGTAAGAGCCGGTGCGCACATGCGTACTTACTCATGTACTTTGTACACCATAGGGGGAAAACAGCACACAGAGGAGTGAACGCACAGTGGGGAGAGGGAGTTCATGGGGGAGGAGACAGCACAATGGGACAAACAGTATTATTGTTAGCATTATTTGCTAATTATCTCTTTTATGTCTTCGCACTACGTCAGATTTGGTGGATTACAGCAGAAACCTTGGACTACTGCAGGATTATTTTTAACATTTTTGGGGATTTAAAAAAAAACAAAAACATTTTGATTGTGGTTATTTTTGTTATTACTGACTGGGTTATGTTGGGTATCTGATAGATGCAACATTACTAAACCCTGGGCTAAACCCTTACTATTATCAACATTACTAAACCCTGGGCTTGATGCCAGCTGACATTACACAGCTGGCATCAACCGCAAATACCATTACTGCATTTGCCAATGCATCAAGGCAGAGGGAAGAGCCAGGGCGAAGCGCTAGGATTGGAAAATCTAAATAAGCTGCCAATTCTGGGGTGGCTGCGGCCTATTTTAAGGCTGTGGAGGGCCCATTAAACATGGTCTTTCCCACCTGAGAATACCAGACCCAAGTTGTCTTCTTCACCTTGGCTGGTAATCCAATTTGAGGGGGGTCCCCACTTTTTTTTTAATTATTTATAAATAAATAAATAAACAGCATGGGGTAACCTCCATTTTGGAATCCTAACCAAGGAAAAACTGCCAGCTACGGTCAGCAGGGCTTCAGCTGTCTGCTTTACCCTAGCTGGCTATCAAAAATAGGGGAGACCCCATGTCATTTTTTAAATTAATTATTTATTTTTGGGCTAAATAGAAGGCTTAACACCATTTAGTGCCACATGAAAGACACTAAAGGGTGCATACTTACAATATGTAGAGGGTGGCACATTATATGGCTGTCTGACATCTATCTATTCATCTATCTATAAATTTATGTAGATAAAATTTGCAACAACAATCTGTATTTGCCAATAGATATGCTTGTGTATAACAGATAAAATAAAAGCTATATCCTAATAAATGAAGACAAAAATCAAATAAAAAAAACTTCTGTTAGAATTTTTTTTTCTACTTAACTTTTTGAAAATTTGAAGGTTTTTAGGGCATAAATTGGCCAATAAATGTGTGCTCATCAACCATGACAAGGCGACTTTTCTCTGATTGGACCCTAAACCTACAACATGCCTCTCTCAGACTTAATAGCCTTCAAATTTATAAGGGCAGGAGGGGGATCTGCTCTGATCAGAAACACCCTTAGGACTGATGGGAGTGAGATTGCAAGGTCAAGCTAGAAGGCCGTCACCGCCAATAGTAATTAAATAAAGAAGTCCGCTGCACACTAAACACTAGATAGCACCTTCACACACAGGTGTCGCCAGTCGATCTTAAGTTTTAGCATTACTATAATTTTCTGACTGTGCACCCTTCCCCTGCCATGTAGCCATGCTAAATCCTCCATCTCCTCCATCAAGAATTTGGGATTACAAATTGATAATGACCTTTGACACATTCAAAACAGAATTAAATGCCTCACATGGATTCATGCGTTTTTATATAAAATGAAGGGTGTTTGGGGATATCACGTCTTCCAACAGACTCCATTTAGAGGACAATGAAATTTTGACACTTCTTATGTGAACTGTCTCGCACCGATTTATGGCTTTCCTTTCTACACTCACTGAGGAATTTTCAGGTCTCCACAGGCCACTAATCATAGAACAATAATACAATCAGTTTCTGTTATCTTGGAATTTTGACTTTACCTTACCAGTTCCTCTCCCCCTCCCTAGCCTGACTCTGCTTTACGTCACCTGCCGTATTTACTACATCATCTAACCCTGCTTTTTTTTGCTCATGTACATATGTATCTGTCTTTAGAATTTGTGTCATTATCAGCCTGATGAAGGGGCCATAGTGTCCCGGAAGCTTGCTATGCTTACCATCTTTTCAGTTAGCCATTAAAAGGTATCAACTAGGGATGAGCAAGTAGTGAAATATTCGGACTCGCTATACTCGTAACGAGTAGGTCCTAATACTCGGGTACTCGTTACGAGTAGCGAGTCCAATGTATGTCAATGGGAAATGTGAGAACTTTTGCAGTGTATCTATATACACTGCGAAAGTGAAATAAAAGTTTATAAAAGGTGTTAAAAATTAAAAAATAACATACCTATCTAACGGCTGTCCTGGGACCCGAAAAGAACAGATCTACTGGGCTGCCAGGATCTTAATTCTGATGGCGTCACACACCACCTGATCACTACCGGCCATCTGATGGCCATCAGAGGTAAAGTCCTGGTAGCCCAGTGGATGTTTTCTTTTTGGGTCCTGGACAGCGTGAGGTATGTTATTTTTCAATTTTTAACACCTTTTATTAACTTATATTTCACTTTCCAGTGTATATAGATACACTGTGAAGGATGAATGTACTACTCACTACTTCTCACGAGTAATCTCAAGGAAACTCGCAGAGAGAAGTAGCCGAATCCGTAATTCGGCGAATACCCAATAGTTACAAGTATACTCGCTATCCCTAGTATCAACCATGAGGACTTCAGATTCATTATTCTTCAATTTTCTCTATAATCTGTAGCAGTATCTGCATGTCCTTTTCCTTATCACATTGCTTAGCTTTAACATGCCTTGACATTCATTTGTTAGCAGTAGTATTCACATTGGCTTAGTTAGTGTGCAGCGGATTTCTTATTTAGTCACGCAATAGTATACTTGCAAAATTAACAAAGCGATTGTGAAGAGGTGCAGAGCTGCAAAGACTGGACATATGTAGATAAAATTTGCAAGGGCACTTTGTAAATGCAATATATATGCTTGTATATAACAGATGAAATAACATCTGTCATCTATCTATCCATCCTTTCCATTAACCTTTTTCTCTATCATCATTTATCTATCTTTGCACATCTTTTACACATAAAAAAACATTCATTTCAGTGACCTATGTGTTTCTTTGATATGTGTCACATGGACGTCACACGGATGCACAGATGACACACACTGACACCAGAATGACAATATGGAATGTCCAAAACGGACCATGTAACAGTGTTTTATTAATGGACATGTGAAGGAGACCTAAACCAGAGTGTCAGCTGGAGCCTAGTTTGTCAACTATACCGCCACCTTGTGGCCAATACTGGACTTTGATTTCAGAGGAAACAAAAATGCTATGTGCATTGTCCATATAAACCAAGAAGGTGATAATTCCATGGCTGTGGAGTCGGTAAATGAAACATCCGACTGCGAGTCTTCAATTTCCCTGAATCCCACTCTGTCCCCGACTCCGCCAAACTGGATACCGACTACGACTCCACAGCCCTGGATTATTCCACTACCATAGTCAGTCGATAGAAATCAACTCCAAGCAGTTCATATAACAGGGGATAACAATGTGGCGTTTGCACGGACACACTTAGCATGTAGGGTGGAAGGGGCAGTTTGGTGAGATTCAGTCAATTTGGGTGACAATTTTAAAATTCTTGTTGTGTGATCAATCACTGATTATAGTATAGAATTATCATCTTCCATGGCCTCTCTTTATTAATGGAGGGTCTGACGTCTAGATTTACACTCTCTCTTCTGACAGATCGTGCCCACTCCCTCTGTTGAGTTTGCATTTATGACTTATGTGTTAACAGGTAAGGCCCCTTTCACACTGGCTTTTTTGAAAATGTGGCAGATCCGCAGATTTACCACATCTGCCGCCTAATTGTCGCATGCATTGTCTATGGGGCTTGCGGCAAGTGTGGTTTTCCCGTTTGCAGCAGATACGGCACTTGTGGCCGTGAAAAAAAAAACGCAGTCAGTCACAATTCTCTTCTTTGAACTCACCAGTCTTCCGATGAGAAGGCTCTGGGTGTTCCTCGGGGTGGTCCCAGCTTTTCCAGTATCCAATCACACTCCTGTGTACCCTAAATTACCGACTGCCAGAAGAAATCTTCTGCATACCTCCTGTGTGGAGTAGCAGCCTTGGTACGCTCAGTTCTTTGAGATCCCTTCTGAGCAATCTCTTCCAGAACACTTAGGGTTATGCCACACTTGGCGACGTTACAGCGATCCCAACAACGATACGACCTGGTAAGGATCGCTGGAACGTCGCTATGCGGTTGCTGGTGAGATGTCAAACAGTCAGATCTACTCAACGACACAGCAACGATCCGGCGACCGTATAACGACTTCGGCGATCGTTGGGACCCTGTCACACAGCAGCTAGTCTGATGACTCAGACCTACGTGGCTGAGTTCTGAGTCACCAATGAGGTCGCTGTTAAAGCGTCAAACACAACGATGCATGCTGGCCAGCGGGAACCCGATGATCAAAAAATGGTCCAGGCCAATGTGATACGATTAGCGATGTCACAGGTCGCTGCTAGTGTCGACATAGCGAGATCACTAGCGAGGTCGCTGTTGCGTCACAAAACCTGTGACGAAACAGTGATTTCGCTAGGCAGAGGTGTAACTAGGTTTTCTGGCACCTGGGGCAAAGACTTATTTTGGCACCCCCACACCACCACCACACCAATTTTTATTTGATGTGTAGCTCTATTGAAACGCTCACTTACCAAGTAAAGCTACATTATCGTTTATTACAATGGACTTAGTCAGGAGGCAGGCAGCAGCTCCTCTTCTTGTCTTCTCTGTCCGACTTCAATGTACGCACGCGCACTGCGTGCGGCGCAACGGGTGACGTCAGCCGCAGCGCGACGTGACCCGGGGGTGGGAACTGCTGCCAGTGGGCGGACCAGCAGGGATTCAATTGTGCACGCGCGGCTCCAGCCGTGCACAATTTGCAGGGCTGAGTGGAAGTGCGTGATGACATATTGACTATGGTGACAGAGCAGCCCAGGTGATGGCGCTGGTGCCCCTCTGAGTTGCGCCCAGGACAAAGGATCCAGCTGCACCCCCCTAGATACGCCGCTGTCGCTAGGTGTGATGGGGGCTTTAGGCTCTCAAGGACTCCTCTTGCAGGCTCATCCTCCGTTTAGTTTGAGGTGGTAGTGTGACTTCCTCTGGTGCATTAGGCACTACCCAACCCTTATCTCCATCATCTGCAAGTGGTTTATCTTCCATAGGTGAAAATCACTGATGAAACACTGATGGTAAAAACTGACACTGACCAAATACTGATGAAATAAACTGATGACACTCGGACTGTTTTTGAATATGTGAAAAATCATTGTCTGAATAACGGCTAAGAACTATTCTCAGCACAGTATGTTGCTCATGTGAATGGCTCAAAGTCCATCTGTCATGATTCTTCTGCACAGTGCATCAAGGACACAATAAGAGATATGTATGATATCATGTAATATTCAGCAGAACAGATAGATGGCAGCACTCACCGAGAATAGGTGACCCGGATACCCTAAGGACCTCCCCCATTATTGCAGTTAATATTGCTCCAGAAAACAGGGTGATTAACCTGATAGACCATATTTTGATAAAGGATTTGATATCAGCACTATCGAAAGGGTTAAATTATTGTGTCAATGATGATTTTGATTTTACAGAGTTCAAAGTGGACCTATTCAAGTCCACTAGAAAGCTGCATCTACAAAAGTATTTTGCAAGTCAGGCAGAAATAACATCAACAAAAAAGAAAGAACCCACTAGAACTGGGATAGGCCCGTTAGGATTTAATCCCTTGGGTTCGAACTTGCAAGATATGGGGGACGATGTAAGCACACTTTTAAGCATTACTGGTAATAATGAGCTAATAAATGTACAAAATAAAAGGAGTGTAATAGACTTATTCCAGGAACAAGTAGCGAGGGATGTAGAATCTTTGATATATAATAAGACCACCGATAATCTCACCAGAGGGGAGAAAAAAGCCCTAAAAGAACTCAGCTCCTGGGAAGATGTGGTAGTGCGTAGAGCGGATAAGGGAGGGAACACTATACTCCTAAAGAAAGAATACTATATAAAAGAAGCGGAAAGACAACTGTTAGACACAAACACCTATAAAAAATTGAGTCAAGACCCAACAATAAAATATGAGGAACAGCTAAGAGTTCTTCTGAAAAAAGCGGTGGATAGGGGAGTGATGAATACCAATGAGGCGGAAAAATTATTCCCTGAGTTTCCGAACAAGCCTCATTGGTATTTTCTACCAAAAATCCATAAATCTAAGGAAACTCCACCAGGGAGGCCAATTGTGTCAGGGGTCGGGTCACTGACCGAGCCCCTGTCACGGTACCTGGACTGGCGACTACAACACCTACTAAAAGAAATACCGGCTTTCCTAAGGGATACTAAGGAATTTTTGGAGGCATTGAATGCGATAGAGTGGCGGGAAGGTTTTCGGCAGGTCCCCATAGATGTGGAGAGTTTGTACACTCGGATCCCCCAGGGCCAAGCAGTGGAGGTGGTAAGAGAGGTACTGGGGGCATCCATGTTAGATGATCATAGTGTAGAGTTCATTGTTGAAGCTTTAAACTTTGTACTAAGCCACAATGCCTTCAAATTCCTGGATCAGTGGTTTTTGCAAGTCGATGGTACCGCAATGGGGACACCAGTAGCATGCGTTTTAGCAAATATTTTTTTGGGAGCCTTTGAAAACAGGTATATTTATAATCTGGGTAACCCCTTTTTGAAGAATATAAAGCATTATTATCGCTACGTGGACGATATATTTATTGTATGGGAGGGGGATGACAATGAATTTGCGACCTTTGTACAACATTTTGATAACGTAAATGATATGAATATGAAATTCACTTCCGTGATGGGTGGCGAAACTTTAGAATTCTTGGACGTTAAAGTGTCTATAAGAGAGGGGAAAATACACACTGAAAACCGCAAGCCATCTGCTACAAACGCACTGCTACACTATGAGAGCAATCACCCCCCACATGTTAAGAGGGGACTGCCATTTAGTCAGATGTTACGACTAAGGAGGTTGAATAGTTCTGATGAGGGGTTTCAAACACAAGTTGACGACCTGAAAGATAGATTCATAGAAAGGGGGTACCCCAAAGAGCTGCTGGATGAAGCACAGGTGAGAGTAAACACACTATGGAAGGATGGACGACAGAAAACCGTGAGAAAAAGGAAGGAAAAAAGGTTTATCTTCAACCTTAGGTTTGGCCCCATGGATGCAGCCATCCGGAGAGCAATTAGCAGGAACTGGTACCTGACCGAAAGCGATCGGCATTTGAAAGAAGTGGCATTACGAGGGCCCCTGGTAACCCATAGGCGATGCAAAAATATAGGGGATATGGTTATGAGAAAATCAAAGTCCTAAGGGTAATTTTTTTTTTTATATATAATTTTTTTATTAACTTTTGAAGCCAATTTACCGTATATACTCATGTATAAGCCGACCCGTGTATAAGCCGACCCCCCTACTTTTGCCCCCAAAAACAGGGAAAACCTATTGACTCGTGTATAAGCCTAGGGTGGACAATGCAGCAGCTACCGGTACTGAAAAATTTTAAAAATGAAAATAGATACGAATAAAATGTTGAACTTTTATTTTAAATAGAATCAGTAAACTACCAATGCAGCAGACCACTGTCCTGTTATAAAGCCCCCTATCACTGGTATATAGCCCACCATCCCTGTATATAGCAGCCATAACTAGTATACAGTTGCTGCCAGCAGGGGTAATACAGGACCCCCAGCAGGGGTAATACAGGCCCCCCCGCAGGGGTAATACAGGCCCCCCAGCAGGGGTAATGCAGGCCCCCCCACAGGGGTAATGCAGGCCCCCCCACAGGGGTAATGCAGGCCCCCCCACAGGGGTAATGCAGGCCCCCCCACAGGGGTAATACAGGCCCCCCACAGGGGTAATGCAGGCCCCCCACAGGGGTAATGAAGGCCCCCCCACAGGGGTAACACAGGCCCCCACAGGGGTAATGAAGGCCCCCCACAGGGGTAATGCAGGCCCCCCCACAGGGGTAATGCAGGCCCCCCCACAGGGGTAATGCAGGCCCCCCCACAGGGGTAATGCAGGTCCCCCACAGGGGTAATGCAGGCCCCCCCACAGGGTAATGCAGGCGCCCCCAGCAGGGGTAATACAGCCCCAGCAGGGGTAATCTCACCCCCTCGGCTCGGTCTGCAGGCACCCAGGTCCCCCAGCTGCTCTGTCTGCGTGCGCGGCTTCTAATTCCGGCGTCCTCCCCGCTCTTCCTGTTTGAATGCGATCATGTGACCGCGGTCACATGATCGCATTCAAACAGGAAGAGCGGGGAGGACGCCGGAATTAGAAGCTGCGCACGCAGACGCAGCAGCTGGGGGACCCGGGTGCCTGCAGACCGAGCCGAGGGGGTGAGATTACCCCTGCTGGGGGGGCCTCTGTATACATGGGGCGGGGAGGCAGCGGGGGAGGCTATATTGTGCAGGGGAGCAGCAATGTACTATGCGCTGCTCCCCATGCATAATTAATGAGCGGCACCACGTGACGTGCCGCTCATTCTGCAGCCTCCCCCCGCCTCCTCCTGTGCCCGGACACAGCCCCCACCACACCAAACAGTATATGACTCGTGTATAAGCCGAAGGGGGACTTTTCAGCCCAATTTTTGGGCTGAAAAAGTCGGCTTATACACGAGTATATACGGTACATCATGACAAGAAAGCTAGATTTTCTGCCTCCAGTGACAGTCTCCAGCTCTCAAACATTTATCATAGACAAGAAATACAAAAAGAAAACAGATATAACGTCAACCAAATCCCTATACCCTCCCTCCTCCCTTCCTCCCTCCTCCCTTCCTTCGTTTGAGGTCTACTGAAATGAGACAAGATTTCAGCTTAAGTTCAGAGTAAAATGTGACTATAGTCATTAAATGAAAGTCTATTTTTGTGGATGTTTCATGAAGGGTACTAAGGCATTGTGGTATCTCTTCCCGATGTCGCTACGTCCGTTCCACCACCCAATCTCATATTTTTAGATTACCCAAGGTTCCCTTTAAGTCCTCCATATTGTACCAGGAGGAACGTGAGAAGGGGAACATGATCTGTCTGATCTCCTCCAGGGACAGCTGGGTGGAGATAAACTTCCTCCATTTCCCAAAAAATTTGGGAGATAATCTATCGATATCTCTCTCAGCCTCCATTTTCTCCCAAGACATCAACGTTTTCAATGTAATCACTATGTCTTGTGCTCCCGGTAAAGAGTCTGTTATCCACCTCCCCAAGATTAATCGTTTGGTCGCCATTGCTATCATATGAAAGACATATATTTCTTCACGTCCCATACCAATGCCTCTCGCATCATGAAAGATCCATTTCACTAGGTCCAGTGGGACATCTACATTTGTTATATTTTTAGTCAATTGTTTGACCTTCTCCCATAGTCTCAAGGTTTCAGGGCAATACCAGGTTCCGTGAATCATGTCCGTGTTTTGTGTCCCACATTTGGGACAGTGTGTCAACCTGTCTGGTCTGTCTTCTGTGGCCCCTAAGGGTAATTTTAAATGCGGGAGTTGCAATTTCTGTACACAACACAAAGCCCAGAACCCTGTAAAAATCGGCCATTTATATCATAAAGTAGAGCAGTTCATTTCATGTAAGACTAAGAACGTTGTGTATGCAATTTTTTGTCCCTGTGGACGCTACTATGTGGGCAAAACAATACGACAACTACTGGTCAGGTTCAGAGAGCACAGGAGGTCCCTTGAGACAGGCACAGGAGCCACTAGACTAATTGAGCATATGAGGGTGGCCCATAAAGGGGATCCGAGACTTTTGTCATTTGTGGGGTTAGAAAGAGTAATGCCGCCACCTTGTGGCGGATATGTGCATAAGCTTCTTTTACAAAAAGAAGCTAAATGGATCATAAGGCTGAGGGCCCAAGGGCCAATGGGGTTCAATGACAGGAATGACCTATCAGTATTTTTTATAAAAACTTGGTATCTATCTAAATTAATCTATTTATATCTATATGTTGATGTATAGGTTATATAATATGGTTGGTGTATAGTTTTAATGTGTATAGTTTATGATGTTTCTGTGAGAGTACAGCAAGGGTTAACATGCTTGCTGGGCAGGGGTTTTAAAAGGAAGGCAGGATTATGCTTTGATGTGTCATAGCCTGGAGAAGCGCCCGAGTGCGGAATGAAACGGCCCGTTGCTTTTTTTAGGGGAATATCCATCCTCCCCCCTGCACATGCATTTATGCTGTTTTAATGGTATTTAACTAAAATAAATCTAAAATAAAGGATTGATCCTGGAGACCGGTGAGTGCTGCCATCTATCTGTTCTGCTGAATATTACAAGATACACTCTGTAACCTGGAAGTGCACCACACGTGTCTAGGACGCTGACAGGAGTCAGAGGTAAATCACCAGCAGCTGTGTGAGCAGTGTGAGCTCCAGTCTGGAGCAAGGCGACTGAGGACAGCGAGCAGTGCCCGGCATCTACATAAAGTATATGTATGATATCAGGTGTGCTGAGCTGTCAGTAGTTGATTGACAGCGTGAGCTTCCATTCTGGTTCTGGGAGGTGCTGGCGGTTCAGGTGTTTTATTTTACTTGTGATTGCTCTGCCACTTTAGGCCTCTTTCACACATCTGTGCCTCCGGTATGTGTTCTGTCTGAGCAGCCACATGCAGGAGGTACAGACATACCAGGACACATGACACCCTGTGGCCCCCTTCACACATTCGTTTTTCTGCACGGACGATGTCTCAGTGTTGAGTAGACACGTGTTTGTGTGCTAGACACGGAGACATGTCCGTTTTTGGCCGGCAGCATGGACCCATTTACGTCAATGGGTCTGTGCCAAAAACGTCCCGCACATGGATGTTATCCCTGTGATATCCGTGTGTACACACATGAGGAAAGAGTTAAAAGTTAAAAAACTATGAATTTCACACTCACCTCCCTCCAGTGCCACCTGTTCCTCTCACTTCCGGGGCCGCTCATTAGTCTCATGAAATGTTTACTGCTTTGCGAGCTGCAGTGGCCTCGGAAGAGAGAGGGACAGCAGTGCCGGAGAGAGGTGGTAAGTATATAAAGACATCCTGTACGTGTGCTATCCGGATGTCACACAGATAGCACACGTATGTCACACAATGCGTGACACATGGGCTCCAAAAAAAGGTCTCTCTCACATGTGTGTGGTTTGAATTGATGTGTGAAACAGGTGAACCTGACAGCCCCGGACCCGATTTTACTGTAGTGCAGCCCTATGGGGCCGGATGGAGCTGGATGACAGCTACCTGCCATCCGGTTTCCATCTGTCCGGGAGGATCCGGGAACCGGACACCGGCGGCTGAAGTTCAGCATCGGCTACGCTGAACTTCAGCACCAGGGAGCTGTCCACTGTGAAGTGGTTCAGCACAATTTCGCAGGGACAGCTGCGCACTGCAGCATCCGGCTACAAACAGGTCGGAGGGTTCTGTTTGCAAATCAGGTCCGGGGCTGTCAGGTTTACCCCGGACAGCCTCGGACCTGATATTGCTGTGATGTGAAGCCGGCCTTACGGAACAGCTTCTCTCAGAATCATGCCAGTCTTAAATTCTATTTGAGTGGTGTTGTAGGCCTGCATTCCTGTGTCTGTCTAGTTTTGCTCCTTATTAAGGTACCGTTACATGGCACGATATTGTGGGCGATATCGCTGAAACGTCACGGTTTGAGCGATGTTGAAACAACATTGCAAGTGTGTTGTTGCGTGTAACAGCACGATACGACAGCGATAAATCGTTGGATCGGAGTTGACAGGTTTATGAGCATATTGTAAAACCTGACGATATCAACTCAAGCAATCTGCCGTAGCTTTGTGTGTGACACCACAATAACGATGTCGTTTACGACTTCACCCATTCACAGCAATGAGCAGGTATTGTTCGCTGGGTTGTGCGAACGATACCTGCTCACAACATCGTTGGTGAGTCGTTCACGATATCTAGACGTGTGACATCTCACCAACGATGTAAAAACAATGTTGGAAACGACCGCGCGCCCCGCAAGATCGTTGCAGACATCGTTCCAACGTCGTGCCATGTAATGGTCCCTTCATCCAGCCCCAGACTATTACCTGATTACTCTTCTGTCTGCTCCCTGTACTTGATGTGATCACCTGGTATTTTAACCCTTGGACCATGACCTCAGTTGACTTACTGAATTCTCTGCAAACTCTCCTGGAACCTGACCTCGGATTACCTGACTTCCCTGCTGTGTGTACTACCTGTAAGTAGTAATGTGGCGCCCCTATGGCAAGGCACCACAGGGGGTACTGCACCCCAAACAGCAGGTGTAGTGTCTCCGTAGCCGTGGATATGGAGGATCCTACAGAGTCTGCACCCTGCATCCAAACAGTAGGCCACTTTAACACAGGGGACTGGTATTTAGTAGGTCCCAGGGGGTGGAGCCTAGAAAGAGGGAGACAGGGAGTGACAATAGTGTCAGGCAGACGGTGTGAGGAGAGCAAGGAAGGCAGATGCAGGGGACCCTGCGGCTGCAACAAGAGGGCGCCTCTTAGGAGAGGGGCGACCCAGACTCAAAAGGGGGTTACTCCAGGACTGGTTGGAGCCAGCTGGTGGCCCAGGTCACCACCGGCATACCGGAGCTGAGGCAGCTAGTGAAAGGTCTAACCATAACTGCAGACCGGCAAGCTGAGGGCCCAATGCAAGGGAGCCACAGAACCCCTAAAGAAGCCCAACATCAGTCCCGCAGCTGGGTCCATGACACCAACAAGTAAGAGACTTTAGGTAACAGATCCCAAGGACTAGAGACTTGGCTCAAGAGGGGCAAATACAGACAGAGACAGAGGGACAGGAGAGGAACTCCATATTGAAGGCACCACTGCCAGACTCTGGAAAGTCCTCCAAGATCTGCAGCTACCAACACTGTTCAACCAGACTGTACTGTGTACCTTAACATCTGCCCGGTACCAGTAAAGAACTGTTCGAGCTAATTTGGACTCTGTCTCTGTTATTCGCCGACCGGGGGGCTCCTACAGCATCACAGGAGGTGAGGACTACTACTCCCCTCATCCACCCCGCTGCCCTGAGGTAAAGCTCCACCTGTGGGGAGCTGTACTACCAAAGCTGCATTTACATCACCTCAAAGGCCGGCCACAGCGCTGGTAACCCTATTACCAGGTACCATAGGTGGCGTCACGTTACTATTCCCCCATCATCATCGCCCCCACCCCACCATTGAGGGTCCAGGGCACGGAACCGGGAACCGACCAGCCGTGATTCCCCCACCGAAGTAACCACCTGTACCGGTATCTGAGTACCCCCTACCCTGTCGACTGACTAATTTCTGGCATCACGAACAAGATCCCGTGCCCGGTAAAACCGGGTACTGTGTGCCACAAATTGGACTTTATTGACTGTTTTGTGCACTGTAAAATAGGGCCGCCATTACTACACCACAGTGCGGGAAGAGCATCGCGGCTGCGCAGCTAAAAGATGCGAAGATAAGTCCCGCCTCCCCACTCTGCCGAAGTTCAACGAAGTGCAGTGGCTGGCCCCAGGAAGACCCGAGGCTGATTGACTGAACTATTCCAATAAGCGGGTCTGCATATGTAAAAGACTATGTGCTGGCCCAGGGGCGTCCGGGAGGAAGAACCAGCCGGCGGCACAGAGGCGTCACACGTATAATCCCCCATCATCATCACCCCCACCCCCATTGAGAGTCCAGGGCACGGAATAGGGAACCGACCAGCCATGATCCCCCCACCGAAGTAACCACCTGTCCCCTACCCTGTCGACCGACTCAGTAACTAGCATCACACCGCCCTGTAGAGGGAGCAGCTCTCTCTCTTCGTCTTCCCAATAGCAACTACTAGCACAAACATAAACTCAAGTAGCAGCTGCCCATTAGTTAATCAGTCAATGTAATTTCAGACAACATGACATTATTTAATAGATTTTATGATCTGAAAATCACTTTCTTTTAAAATTGTACTGTCTTACTCCAGAAAAGTTACTAAATAGTGCCTGAACCACAGTACAGTACACCTTCTAAGTAACTATTTACTGCCTATTGTCAGAAGCAATCCATCTCAAGAAGCAGAGTATTGAGACTGATTACAGGGAATGGGTCTTTTGATTCTCTGCTCCTGCTCTCCTGTCTGGCACACTAATTAGAGGAGTAAGGCTGCCTTCAGACTTGCAGATGCATCTGCAGCGTTTTGCAGATGCATCTGCAAGCATCTGCATGCAGACCGCGGCCCCTATGTTTATAATGGTGCGCACGGCGGTCTGCAGATGCTTGCAGATCGCCGTGCGCACCCATTCACTCCTATATGTGATCTGTACGCAGGCGGATGCCTGCGTACAGATCACACACTCTTGTCCGCACCAGGGACGCGACATGCTGCGTCCCGGGTGCGGACGCGGGACACCGGAAGGAGCAGATATGGTCCGCATCCGCACCCGAACGCAGCAAAAGCTGCCAAACGCAGGCACTATGCGTTCCTATGTTAAACATAGGAACGCAGTGCGCATGCGTTTGAATGCGTATGGGAACGCAGCATAAGCAGCGTTCACATACGCAAATGTGAAAGCAGCCTAAGATAGAGGTGGGCTCGTAGCTTGGGACAGGCAATTCATTGAGAAATGGCAGCAGCAATGCATGTCGGGAGCTTAAAACTGAATTAGTCCTTACCGGTAATTCCTTTTCTTGGAGCCTTCTGCGACAGCATTGGAGGATGTCGTCCACGCCCTATTGGGGGACAGGAACACAGAGAGGTTAAAAGCCCCTCCCCTTCCTCAGTACTCCAGTGTTTACCAAGATTACCCTTAGCCATGGATTATCTGATATAAACCGGAACCAAACACCAACAAGGGGGGGAACTGATGCTGTCGTGGAAGGCTCCAAGAAAAGGAATTACCGGTAAGGACTAATTCAGTTTTCTCCATTCGCCTTCCACGACAGCATTGGAGGAATACCACAGATACTCCTCAGGGTGGGACTATTGCCTGTAGGACTCTCCTACCAAAGGACAGATCCCGACTGAAGGACAGATCTAACCTATAGAGGCGAGAAAAAGTGAGGAGAGGCTACCACGTAGCCGCTCTGCAAATCAGCTCCGATGAAGCTCCAGCCTGCTCCGTCCAGGGAGTAGCAGCAGCCCGAGTTGAAGGAGCCTTCAACCCCACCGTAGGAGCAAGGACCGGAGCGACGTAGACCTCACAGATTGCCTTCTTGATCCAGGAAGTGATGGTAGCCTGGGAAGTCTTCTTCCCTGTATTATTCCCAAAAGCCGAACAAACAGGTTCTGATCTAACCTCCAGGAAGCAGACTCTCAGAGATAGAGGAGGACAGTCCGACGCACATCCAAGGAGTGAAACACGGCCTCAGCCGCATTAGCAGGAGATCGACAAATTGAAGGCAGAACCACATCCTGGGACCGATGGAAAGCCGACAACTTTCAGAAGAAAAGATGAATGCAACCGAAGCGTAATGCGAACAACGGACACCACGGGGCACGGAGCCAGTACAGAGAGTGCCTACAGTTCTCCAACTCTGGGAGCAGAAGTGATGGCCACCAAAAACGCCACCTTGTGAGAGAGACATAAGGGATGCAGCAGACAAGGGTGCAAAGGGACTTCGAGCAAGCCCTTGGAGAACAAGCATCAAATCCCAGGGAGGGACAGAAGGCCAAATCCGGGGACGCCACCCCCAAGCAGAAGTAAAAAACTGCTTGAGCCATGGATGGGAAGCAAGATCCTGGGCAAAAACCGCCCCAAGTGCCGACCTCTGGACTTAAAGAGTGCTCGGCCGAAGCCCCAAATCCAAGCTACGCTGCAAAAATCCAAGAGTTGGGCCACTGAGGGCCCGGTTGAAACAGAGGACCCTGGGACAGTAGGTTGAGACTGGGCTAACATAATCGGTCCCTCCAGGCCCAGGTCTCGGATGGCGTCGTACCACGCCAGTTTGGGCCCCAGGGGAGCCACCAGGATAGTGTCACCCCCTCCGCCCGAATCCGTTGCAACGTCTTGGGAAGTGGCGGGATTGGAGGAAATGCATACACCAACCGGAAGTCCCAGGGATGGGCAAAAGCGTCCAGCCCCCGAGGATGGTCCAACCGCGTCAGGGAGAAAAAGGTTGGCACCTTTGTATTCGAGCCCGAAGCGAACAGGTCGATCGAAAAGACACCCCACCTGTCCATAAGAGAGTGAAATACTTCCGGATGGAAGCACCATTCTCCTGGGTGGACCTCCGTGCGGCTCAAGAATCTGCCTGTACATTGGCCATTCCCTTCAGATGTACTGCCGAGGAGGAGAGAAGATGGCGTACTGCCCACAAAAGAACAGTCTTGCCAGCCCCTGCAAGTGTAAACCACGAGTACCGCCTTGGTACCGCAAGAAAGCAACCGTAGTCACATGGTCTGACAGGACCTTGACATGATGACCCCGGAGAACGTGAGCTGCAGCAAGAAGCGCTTCCTCCACTGCCAGAAGTTTGAAGACTGGCGACTGACCGAGCGACTCCAAATCCCCTGGAACGGTGTGCGAACTACCATCGTGCCCCAACCGGAACCGCTGGCATCAGTGGGAACGGAGGTCACAGGAAGGTGTCTGGGATTCATCCCCAGGAAAGCGAGGTTACCACCCGCCCCGGGGTCCGGACCCGTGAGTTTAAGGAATCCTGACGTCTGTCCCAGGAACTCAGTATGTGTTCCCGGAGCAGTCGGGAGGGAGCCTGAGCCCATGTTACTGACTGAATGCAGGCCATCATGGCCCCTAACAGGGACATTGCTTCCCGCAAGGAGGGCGACCCCCCCTTGCCCGGAAGCGGGTCAGATTTACGCGGTGCAAAAGCTAATATGCCGCAGGAAGGAACGAGGTCTGTCTGGAGGAGGCCAGCAAGACTTCCAAAAATTGACGTCGGGTTGCAGGCACCCGTTCCGAATCCCGAAGATTGGGTACCTATCCCAGGGACTGAAGAATCTCCAATGTGTTGGAGACCTTTGTGCGCAGAAGCACTGCCGAAGGAGCCACCACCAACATGTCATCTAAATAGGGAAGCATACATATCCCCTGGGTCTGGATGAATGTGATCGCTTCCCCCATGAGTTTGGTAACCTCTGGGGCCGACGAAATCCCAAAGGGCAGCACATTAAGCCGAGAATGGACCGTCCCGCCTGCCCCGGAGATCGTGAATCGCAGAAAGCGCTTGTGGGACGGGTGAATGGGGACCTGAGAATACGCGTTCTGGAGGTCCACAACAACCTGGAGTAGCGCCCCTGGCCCTCCTCTCCAGGAGGAACCGGGGACCCCACACCCGAATCCAACAGGTGTCGCAGACCCGACAAGAAAAACCGTGCGAGAGTCTCCCTGAGGAAGGGAGAGGACTCGAAGACACGGAGGGGCTGGCTCTCGAATTCCAAGCGTAGACCCTCCCAAATGGTCGAGAGGATCCAAGGGCACAAGGAGATTGCTTGCCACTGTGGCAGAAACCGCAGGAGCCGCCCCGCAATGGGGAAGGCGACCTTGTTTAGGGGGCGGCTTGTGATGCCGCTGCTGGGGGAGAAAGATATTACGGGTCTTGTTCCCGTACTGGAATGCCCAGCGACCAGACTTACCCTTCCCTTTAGACTGGGAGGGTTGGCTGCGCTCAGGCCAAAAGGACTGCCTCCGAAAGGGCTCCTGTTCCGGGAGACACCTTTTCCGGTCTGACACCTTTTCCAGGATGTCATCCAATGCCCTTTGCAAGGGGAGGCCACACAGCTGGAGCTTAGACGTGACCTCCCCATTCCACCTTGTAAGCCACACTGCCCTGCGAGCTGTGTTAACCAACACTGCGCACCTGGCGCCAACGCGGAACGACTCAGCAGAGGCATCGGCCAGGAAGCCCGTAGCACGTCTCAGAAGTGGAATGGAGTCCAAAGCTCTCCCTGGGAGTACCCTGCAGGATGAAGTCTCCCAGCTGGGTGAGCCACTTAAAGAAAGACCTGCTCACATGTAGAGGAAATGTACACCGTTAAAGACATAGCTGCCGCCTCCCAGGATTTTTTGAGGACACTCTCCATTTTACGAACGAGGGGGTCCTTCAACCGGGAGGAATCTTCAAAAGGCAGCGCGGTCTTATATGCTAAGCTTCCCAAATGGAATACTGCCATAGACCTTTATGTTAGAAGTCCCATTGACTTTATAGAGACTTCCATAGAGATTCCCATTGGGTCTCTCATGAGGTCTCCCATCCAGCCCGTGACTGAGGCTCCTGCTTCAACAGTGTGTCAAAGGCAAGCACAATGGGTTTACAATAGCAGCTGATTGCTACCCTGGCCACATTAGGATGATGCATGGTCGGGATGGAAGGAGCACACCAGGACAGGAACCGATTCCAGCCCTCCCGTGAATAGCGTTTGTCACAGGCTTCCTGCTCTGCTGAAGCGTGCGGATCACTGCCTGGGAGAGACCCTTGGTCCTCAGGATCCCGGCCGCAACAGCCAGGCCGCCTGAATGAGTCCACCTTCGGGACCTCCCAGACAAAGTCATCACCCTCCAATCCACTCGGATGGGGTGAGCCGCTTACCCTTCAGGCCTCTGAACATTTAGTCCTGCACAGAAGAAGGGGATTCCACCACCTCTACTCCCATGGTACAATGGACAGTGTCCACCAATGCACCAATGGACTCCGTGGAAAAATAGTAGTGTCCAGATTCTCATGTCTGGACATAGGCAACAGCGGCAATATCCTCGCCGTCCTCTAACGCTGAGCTCTGGCCAGCCTCCATGAGATCCACAGTCACAATCCTGGAGCTTCCTCTCTTACGGAGGGGAAGGCCCGGAAGCTGCAGCAAAACCCCGCAGTGCCGAGATAGAAGCCTGCACCTCTTCCCTAATGGATTGGAGCTCCTCCAGCAGGGATGGGGAGTCCATCCTGACAACACTGTCAGTCATGGCCGACACCTTGTTGTAGGAAGAGGGAACTTTTGTGCCGCAGCCACATTATTGCTCCCTTTCACAGACGGCCCTCGTCTCCCTATAGACAAAAAGGGAAGAGAAGGGGGTCCCAGTGTGAGTGCAGGGCTTGCTTAAATAACTACCCCTTGTGACCACCCCCAGAAACACTTACATGAGCTGGGGGAACGCTGGGCTCTGCAGAAGCAGAGGTGGAAGCCTATCACCCACCATGTTTCAGGGATCAGCCTTACCTGGGTGTAGCTTCCGGCGGGTACTTGTCCAGAAGTACCGTGCCTCCAACGAGGAACACCTGTTCCCTCCCTCCTCCTGGTCACCGGCCGCGGGCAGTAGCGCGCGAAAGTCCTGCTGGGTTCCCTGGAGCCGCGCCCAGCCTGCCACAGCCCTTACAGGAGCCGCCGCCCGAAACCGGAAGTGCCATCCCGGAACCGGAAGTGCCCACCCCCCCCCCCCCCCCCCCCCCCCCCCCCGAAACCGGAAGTGCCTCCACGGCACCTCTGATGCATGCTCCATGGACCGCAGCTGGAGGAGGGAGACGCCGGAGAGCTGAACAGGCCTCCGGCGTTGCAATACACGGCCTGCTTTGCCCCGTAGGACGCAGGAAGGCCGGATGGTCCCACCACGGGAGCCCCGAGAAGGAGGAGGAGGCCGCCCCCGACGTCCATCCCTGGCCCGGCTGTAAGTACACCCCAATGCTGCCTCTGCCGGCCTGACAGCACTGGAACCTCTCCATGCCCCAAGGGGGACAGGAAGACACTGGAGTACTGAGGAAGGGGAGGGGCTTTTAACCTCTCTGTGTTCCTGTCCCCCAATAGGGCGTGGACGACATCCTCCAATGTTGTCGTGGAAGGCGAATGGAGAAAAAAACGTTTCTGTACTTGCAGTGCTGGCAAAATGCAGATGAAGAGGAGTTATTCACTCAAGAGAAGTTTATGGTAAGTTACAGAGCACGAGCATTGGGACAATTTCTAGACTGGTATGTGCACCAAAAGCAGTTTCAAGTTGCCATTATGTTACGAGGGCCACAAAACCACCCTCTTGTGTGAAAAGACAGATACACATAGAGCCCAGGTTATTATTGCCTTTGCACTTTTGGGTGTTTTTAGCATGCATTTTATTTCCCTTTTTAATTTGTGCTTTTTTAGTCTATTTTGTATGTGTTCACCTGTTTTTGGTTGCTAAGGGTGCATACTCACGGTCAGTTTGCGGCTTTCTGGACGCAGCGTATTGCCTCTACGTCCATAACGCTGCGTTGTACAGTACCAGCACAGTGGATGGGATTTCAAGAAATTCCATGCTCTCTGTGCTTCTCCCCTCCGCAGTGTTTTTTTCAGTGTGGGTTGCCGCAGCCCTGCAGCATGTTAATTTATAGCTATGGAGTTGGGAGCGATCTCCGGAGAGTAAATGCAGGGAGACGTCGCCCTGCACCCACTGCAGATCGTGAGTGCAGGGTGGCTGCGGTCTCCCTGCGCTCACCTGCGGGGTCCAAGATGCAGCACCTCCGGATCGCGAGACCATACCCTAAGGGCCCTTCACATCAGCGTTATTGTCCGATCCGGACATAAAAACGCATCTACTGCATGCGTCACCGAACGGCTGCACTTGTGGTACATTTGCGACAAGCCCCATGCATTGTCTATGGGGCTTGCAGCAAATGCAACAAGTGTGGTATTGCCGCGATCCGGCACTTGTAGCAGGTACGGCCGCGCAAAATAACAGCAGCTGACTGTGGGGAGTTTTTCGCAGCCGCAACTGCCGGATCACAGCAATGCTGCACTTGCAATGCATGGGGCTTGTCGCACGTGCACCGCAAGTGTGGCTGTTAGGCGGCACACGTGGCAGATGCGTTTTTTTGTCCGGACCGGCCGGATCCGAACAAAAATGTTGATGTGAAAGGGGCTTAACATGGGTATTTTTTGTTCTCCCGAAAATTGCGGCTGATTCATTAATTGCACAGATATATCCAAGACCGCCCTCCCCCTGAGCAATTTTATATACACCTGAAATTTGTGACATTTTAAACAGAACATTATTGATTTTCCTTTAAGAAGGTGCAGAATGAAAAGGCAAAAATACAGCATTTTCTGATTCATGAAACGTATGCACCATTATGAAGAATATGTCACAAGAAACACGGGAAAAGCAGCAGCCTCTAGGGAGTATCTATGTGGCCGTAAGCGGGCCTTTGTGGTTTGCTGAGGGCCGCTTCACACCGCGGCGTGATCCAGTCCGGTTCTGTCCGGGAGGACCCTGACAGCCGCGGACCGGATTTGCACACAGGACTGGGGGGCTATTATGCCCTCTGGTCCGGTGTGCAGCGCACGCAGTTCCCACTGCTGAGAGTTGAGGACCGTGGTGCCCCCGGTCCTGACTTATCAGCGGCGGGAACTGCGTGCACTGCACACCTGACCGGAGGGCATAATAGCCCCCCAGTCCTGTGTGGCAGATCCGGTCCGCGGCTGTCAGGGTCCTCCCGGACAGAACCGGACCGGATCATGCCGTAGTGTGAAGCGGCCCTGAGTGGTGCACTGCTATCTTTTCACATTAGAAAAATGTTTTCATACAAGTGTATTCAATGAACATCTTTATAAAAATATAAAATTACATCAATTAACAAAAAGGAAGTAATAAAAGGATCAGAACGATGCCGTAATTAAAATCATTTCCACCACGTTCTTCTTATCTTGACTTTTTTCCAGCTGGTTTTCTGCTCAGATGAAGCCTCTTAAGCTGCACCCAGGACTGCCATAGTAAGAGGCCAGGAACTACAACCCATATGCCATTGAAGAACACCAAATAAACCCACAGGTACAGGAAGTTGGAGGTGTTAAGGTTCGGGCTTCCAGTTAACCAATCTGGACAAAAAGTCATCCATCCTCCATATAACTCACACACACACAGTGTGATTTGTATGAAATGTCTGGAAAACAAAAAAGAAGGTTACTAGTATAAAGAAGCCATGTCCCTTCAAAGGAAAGAAACACTTAGTGAACTGCTCGGAGGAGACTACATGACTACAGGTCTGATCACATTTCAATGAAAATAGAAATATTCCAGCACCAAGCTTCCAAATTATTGAGCAATTAAAACATATCTTTTATTTAATCCATGTTAAAAAATTGGCCAAACATATTAGAAGCGTAATGCCCACTTATGTGTTTCAGATCCAAAGATCCTTAGTCATAGACAACCAAACTAAAATAACACATAACATTTAAGCACAATGAACCGGACGTCTGTCAGATGTTAGGGGAGGGAGTAGAGGGAAAAAGAGATACAAGCAGCTGATCCAAAGGGACGCTGTCAGGTCATTTTTCAGTATGATACTAATATTACCCTTGAATAGGGCCCGGGCAGACCATTTAAAAACATGTAAAATCATTATTGTACCGTTTGTCGTTCCTTGCTATATGCATTTTCAGACCCTGCGGGGAGCTGCTGCATTAGTCCTGTCCATTATATTAACAGATGATTAGTCCTGTGCTGTGTTAAACTGTTAATTTATTATGCACTCCTTCTCGTAGCTCTCTCCTCCTTTTGCTCCGTGTCAGGATTCAGATTTAGGAGCTTCTGTTGAGGACACAGAGGGAGAGAGCTATTGCAGTTCTGCCTTACCTGAACTAGATAAGGTGTCTGGTCTATTTGTTTCTCTAAGTAGGTATCCCTGTTCTGCTGTGACAGTTTCTGTGTTGTATTTGACCTCTTTCCTGGCTGCAAACAGGAGCAGAGAGAATACAGTCCCCCCCCCCCTCCACTGATCTCCTGTGCTGTGATGTGAATGTGACATGAATATTCATCCTATGGGGAGAGGATAGCAAAGAACTAAGTGGATCACTCACTGTGATTGACAGATGGAATGGATCTCTTTATTTGAAGTTTACAGAGGATGGGAGGGAAATATAAATAAATGACATACATGAATAGAGAGAACTTCACCAGAGAATTAGAATAAGATAGCAGTTACATATGGATTTTTGACTTGACAGATTCCCTTTAATGAGTAAGTATTCCTATAACAGATATAAATCTCACCATATAATTATTTACAAATAGTGAATACCACATACATTAACCTCTTACACGGCAATAAAGCCTTAGCATAAAGTACTTTAGAAAATATACTGTAAGTCGGTAATTTAGTCCTAGAGTTCAATATCAAGGATCCATTGGGCTTCTCTTAGAAACAGCAATTTCTTCCATTTGCCGCCTTGGAGCGTTTTTCTTTTTTCACTTTCTCTATACCTGTAATGCGCAGTGTGGATAAATCCCCATTATGTGCTTCTAAAAAAAGTGTCTAGATAGCCCTGAAGCAGACCTATTAGTTATTTGGCTATTCTTTTTTTCAAAGAGTGCGAGGTGCGTCCAACATGCTATTTTCCACATGCTATACAATCTGCCTTATAGCTCTTTGGAAAAAAAGAATAGCCGAGCATGTCTCAGTGGCCAAAAATGAGAAAGGAATAACTAATAGGTCTGCTACAGGGCTATCGAGACACTTTCTAGAAGTGGGGATTTATCCACACTGCGCGTTACAGGTATAGAGAAAGTGAAAAAAAAAAGCTGAGGTGGCAATTGGAAGAAATTGCTGCTTCTACCATGTTTCCCCAAAAGTAAGACCCTGTCTTACATTTTTTTGGGGGCCAAAAGTGGCCCCCTGTCTTACTTTCGGGGGGGGGGGGGGGGGGGGGGTCTTATATTGGCAGCCCCAGCCTACTCACATACACACACACACACACACCGTATATACTCATGTATAAGCCGAGGGTGGGAAATACAGCAAACCGCCACCCCGGTATACAGCCCCCAGCACAGGTATACAGCACCCAGCAGTGTGGTACACAGCCCAGCAGTGTGGTACACAAGGTATACAGGCCCTAACAGTGTGGATACAGCACCAGCAGTGTGGTATACAGCCCAGCAGTGTGGTATACAGCCCAGCAGTGTGGTATACAGCCCAGCAGTGTGGAATACAGCCCAGCAGTGTGGAATACAGCCCAGCAGTGTGGTTTACAGCCCAGCAGTGTGGTATACAGCTCAGCAGTGTGGTATACAGCTCAGCAGTGTGGTATACAGCCCAGCAGTGTGGTATACAGGGGATACAGCCCCCCTCCTGCTGGCACACTGCCCCCCCAGCTCTGAGGCCCCCCTGCTGCTGCTTACATCTTACCCTCCAGCGTCTTCTTGCAGCAGCCAGCGCGTCGGTCCTCCGTTCCCGTCTTCAGCTGTTTCCCGGATCATGTGACCCGTCGCAGCGCATGACGTCATCGCTAGTGCGACCGGCCGGTCACATGATCCGGGAGACCGCTGAAGACGGGACCGGAGGACCGACGCGCTGGCTGCTGCAAGAAGACGCTGGAGGGCAAGATGTAAGCAGCAGCAGGGGGGCCTTACATTAGCATCCCCCCCGGTTGTAAGGCCTTATATTCGGGGGAGGCCTTACATTAGCAGGCCCCCCCCTTTACCCTTAGGTGGCCTTACAATCGGGGGGGCTTACTTTCGGGGAAACACGGTAAGAGAGGCCCAATGGATCCTTACATTAAACTCTAGGATCCCTAGACTTCAGGCTGAATGTGTTTACATGTTATGTGTTATTTTAGCTTGGTTGTCTTTGACTAAGGATCTCTGGATCTGTACAGCATAAGACGGGTATTATGCTTTTCAATATGTATGTCCAATTTTTTAACATTGTTTAAATAAAAGCTATGTTTTAATTGCACAAGAATCTGGAAGCCTGGTGCTGGCATGTTTCCATCTTCATTGAACAGGAGTTACCTCCCTGCCAGACCCCGTGAACCGCAGTGAACCAAAGCCTGTGCTGCGGTAGGCTGAAGATTTGTCTTATTTCAGAAACCATCATGAAGAACGGTGAGCAGAACAGACAGGGGACAAGGTGACAAGCACTTTGTGCTCTGCTGCCACTTTATTCTACCTTGGGTTAGGCCATCAATGTCTCCACCTTGGCGAGTCTCATTTCTCCATCATATCCATGTGTTCTCTGCTGTCAACACAGTGCAGACCATCACTGCTGAACACGGATCAGCAAGCACTGGGCCCCCTTTGTTGTTCACAGGTATAAATAACACTTTACGTTTTTTAGGCTGCTGTTCCTGGTATTTGAGCTCAGTCCCACTGGATGATATATAGGGTAGAGGTCCCCAAACTTTATGACCTTGAGAGCCACATTCAACTCTGACAGAGCGTCGTGAGCCCCATCCAGCTCCTGCCAGTGACACCCAAGGTCCCCATTATCAGTATAACGCTTTCACAGATATCACACTGGGGCGGTATACAGAGATCCAGGGGCTCCTACCTTACCCCCATCCAGATCTGCTCTTCTATGTGGGGCTACTCACAAATGTCACCATCTACTGATTTGTTCTTCATAGCTGTTTGATAGACCTGGCACGAATACAGAAAGCTGGAAGACAGCTGTGAGCCACACATCACGGCCGGCGAGCCCCAGATTGAGGACCCCTGTCCTAAGGTTACAAACTACCTCTCCTGCAATTACCATCTAGGAGAGGCAACTACTAAATAACCTGATCTTCTAAACATAATGTCAAGATAGAAGCTGGTCCAGGGTACATCTGTACTACCAAATCTCTACCACTAGATGGGGCAAAAGCACTATTCACACACAGTAAATATACAAATCGGCATAGTACATTTGCTCAGATAATTTACACTGAGATCGCTCTCACCTGTAATACTTATCCTTTATAATGGCATATGTCAGCACTACAGCCAACAGCCCGTCCACCACAACGGTGAGGATCTCCAGAGATACAATTGTGGGGTCTGAATGGAGCCAACGCTCATCTGCTTTTCCATATTCCTTCCCTATAAGCAAGAAAATAGAATTTATTTTGTAAAAAATGGGATACATAAAACATAAAAAGAGATATATACATACAGTGCGGAAAATAAGTATTTGATACCCTGCCAATTTTACAAATTTTCCCACCTACAAAGAATGGAGAGGCCTGTCATTTTTATTGTAGATACACTTCATCTGTGAGAGACAGAATCTAAGTAAAATCCAGAAAAATCTCATTATATGATTCTTACATAATTATTTTGCATTTTATTGCATAAAATAAGTATTTGATAAAATAGAAAAACAGAACTTAGTATTTGGAACAGAAACCTTTGCAATTACAGGGGTCAGATGTATCCTTTAGTCTTTGACCAGGTTTGCACACACTGAAAATGGGGCGTTTTGATGCATGACAGTCATATGAGTGCTGTGAGTGTGGTGCGTGTGCATGGCTGTATGCATGAGAGTGTGCTGTGTGAGTCAGTGTGTGGTGCGAGTGTGGTGCGTGTGGGTATATGTGCATGGCTGTATGTATGAGAGTGTGGGTGTGTGTGGGTATGTGTGCATGAGAGTGTGGTGCGTGAGTCAATGTGTGGTGCGAGTGTGGTGCGTGTGGGTATGTGTGCATGGCTGTATGCATGTGTGTGCATGAGTGTGTGCTGCGTGAGTCAGTGTGTGGTGAGAGTGGGTATGTGTGCATGTCTGTATGCATGAGAGTGTGCTGCGTGAGTCAGTGTGTGGTGTGGGTATGTGTGCATGGCTGTATGCATGAGAGTGTGCTGCGTGAGTCAGTGTGTGGTGCAAGTGTAGGTATGTGTGCATGGCTGCATGCATTAGAGTGTGCTGCATGAGAAAGTGTGTGGTGCGAGTCAGTGTGCTGCTGTCCGTGGTTCTGAAGTTTGGTCGGTGGGATTGCTCAGCATGCTAAGTAATCCCGCCAAGCAAACTTCAGCTCCGCTGACAGCATTTACTGGCGTTTTTCAAACACCTGAAATTGCTAGCATGTCGAGACAGCCACCAATCAGCTTTCACCGCTGTGACAACAGCGGTAAAAGCTGATTGGTTGAATTGGCCATGGTGCTGGAGTTAAAACTTTGCGGATGTGATCTGAGAGAGATGTCGGACAGTCGCATCGCAGATGGATGCAAAACGGAGCAAAACTCGGCTGACACTCGGATACGTCAATCGGACCATTTTTTTGGGGGTTTTTTTTTACACGTCAGTTTCCAGCCTTAACAAAAAAATAACAGGTCTGTGAGTCAGAATTCTTGCTGGTTGGTAGGTGATCAAATACCTTTTTCATGCAATAAAATTCAATTTTATTATGTAAAAATCATACAATGAGATTTTTACTATTTTTTAGGGTACCGTTACACATTGCGATATCGCAATGCAACATCGACAAAAAGTCATGTGGTGGGTCGTTGCAATTGATACCGTTGGTGCGTTGTGTGCTGTAACAGGGCAATGCACTGGAAAAAATCGTAGGTACGATATTGCAAGAAGATTGTGCAAGCTCTTCAACCGTACAATATTGCATATGTGATCTGGCATGATCGTGCTGTGTGACGGCGCAACTACGATCTTGTTTGCAACTTCCCCTATTCTCTACAATGTTAATGCTCGGACGCTGGGTTGCTTATACCCAGCGCAAAAAAGTTGCGTTCAACATCGTAGTTGCGTTGCCTGTCGATATCTCCCTGTGTGACATCTCCTATGCGATCTTGGACAAGTGCCAAAAATGCGGCTCCCATGAAATTGTATGCGATATCGGAACGATATTGCGACGTGTAACGGTACCCTTAGATTCTGTTTCTCACAGTTGGGTGTACATATGATAAAAATTACAGACCTCTTCATTCTTTGTAGGTAGGAAAACCTGCAAAATTGGCAGTGTATCAAATACTTATTATTCCCACTGTTTGTATAAATACACACACACATATATGTATTTGCAGTATGGGAAATTCAGGGTGTGAATAATTTGAGTTCAGTTTGGGAAATAGTTTCAGACCTGACGCCGACTGTCGTCCGGTCATGATGAATCTGCCATGCACATATACTTACACAGAGAAGCCATAGCGCCATCAGACGTGCCGACTGTCCCCATTAGAGAGAGGTACACAAAGGGGCCCTCCTGGAAGAACAGACAGGAATATGCGGATCAGGGCAATACACTCAGCTGGATCCCAGCCATCCTTCCAGCTTAAACACAGATAATTATACATTTTTATGGTAGAAAACAGTTCCCTATAAAGTAACCTCAGTAATATGGCGTCCAGTGGAATATGTCTATTATTTCTGCATGCCTTGGGTTACATAAATATAGAGACCAATAAAAATGTTGATACTTCTGTGGGTGAGAAGTTCCTGCACCACAAGCCCAGCAAAGTCTGAGAGTAGACATTGCGTGGTGGGATATCAGTCAGGTGTGAACACCGTCATAGTATTGACAGCGAGTGATTTCATATGATATCCTATACATGACCTGTGGACTGTGCTGACTTCTAAGGCCGCGTCACACAGCCAACATTCAGTCTGAACACTGACTGTGATAATCGGACTGGATGGATCTCCTGCCCCAAGGTCAGCAACTCATAGGCATATACTGGATTTGGAGACATGTACTCTCCCCCAGTTACATTATATATACAGAATGTACTCTCTCCCCCCCCTCCCAGCAGCGGTGCAGACACGCACTCTTCCCCCCCGGCAGCATGCACACACGCACTCTCCCTGGCAGCGATGCAGACACGCACTCTTTCCCCCGCAGTGGTGCAGACACCGCTCTTTCCCCCGGCAACAGTGCAAACACGCACTCTTTTCCCCGGCAGCGTGCATACACGCACTCTCCCCCGATAGTGGTGCAGAAACGCACTCTTCCCCCGGCAGCGGTGCAGGCACGCACTCTTTCCCCTAGCAGCTGTGCAGACACACACTCTTTTCCCCCGGCAGCGGTGCAGACATGCACTCTTTCCCCCGACAGTGGTGCAGACACGCACTCTTTCCCCTGGCAACGGTGCAGACACGCACTCTTTCCCCTGGCAGCAGTGCAGACATGCACTCTCCTCCCTCCCATGGCAGAGGTGCAGACACGCATTCTTCTCCCCCTCCCCTGGCAAGCAGTGCAGACACGCACTCTTTCCCCTGGCAGCGGTGCAGACACGCACTCTTTCCCCTAGCAGCGGTGCAGACACGCACTCTTTCCCCTGGCAGCGGTGCAGACACGCACTCTTTCCCCGGCAGCGGTGCAGGCACGCACTCTTTCCCCTAGCATCTGTGCAGACACAGACTCTTTCCCCCGGCAGCGGTGCAGACATGCACTTTTCCCCCGACAGTGGTGCAGACACGCACTCTTCCCTGCAACGGTGCAGACACGCACTCTTTCCCCTGGCAGCGTGCAGACATGCACTCTCCTCCCTCCCATGGCAGGGTGCAGACACGCATTCTCTCCCCCCCTCCCCTCGCAGCAGTGCAGACACGCACTCTTTCCCCTGGCAGCGGTGCAGACACGCACTCTTTCCCCTAGCAGCGGTGCAGACACGCACTCTTTCCCCTGGCAGCGGTGCAGACACGCACCTTTCCCTACAGCGGTGCAGACACGCACTCTTTCCCCTGGCAGCAGTGCAGACACGCACTCTTTCCCCCCGGCAGCGGTGCAGACACGCACTCTTTCCCCTAGCAGCGGTGCAGACACGCACTCTTTCCCCTGGCAACGGTGCAGACACGCACTCTTTCCCCTAGCAGCGGTGCAGACACGCACTCTTTCCCCTGGCAGCTGTGCAGACACGCACTGTTTCCCCTGGCAGTGGTGCAGACACGCACTCTCTGCCCCCCCCCCCTTCCCCGCAGCGGTGCAGACACGCACCCCCCTGCAGCGGTGCAGACACGCACTCTTCCCCCCCCCCCCCCGGCAGCGGTATAGACACGCACTCTTCCCCTGGCAGCGGTGCAGACACGCACCCCCCTGCAGCGGTGCAGACACGCACTCTCCCCCCCGGCAGCGGTGCAGACACACACTCTTCCCCCCCTGGCAGCGGTGCAGACACACACTCTCCCCCGCAGCGGTGCAGACACGCACTCTTCCCCCCTGGCAGAGGTGCAGACACGCACTCTTTCCCCTAGCAGCAGTGCAGACACGCACTCTTCCCCCCCTGGCAGCGGTGCAGACACGCCACTCTTTCCCCCCTGGCAGCAGTGCAGACATGCACTCTTTCCCCTGGCAGCGGTGCAGACACGCACTCTACCCCCCGGCTGCAGTCGCCTCCTGCTGGTAGGGGGACGCATTTCTAATCTTTGCCTTCCATTCTCTCCTCCATCTCATCCCGGTACACATCTGTATTACTCACCAGGGTGAAGTGTACAATGGCATCATAGAAGAGCCAGACCAGCACCCATCTGTCTGCCCGGGAGCAGCTCTTCCCCAGGCGCTGAGCCAGCACATAGCCCAGTGCCAGCTGAGCGGCGCAGGCTGCCAGGGAATACACAGTGACTGCGCCCACCAGCGGCTCCTGCTCTGCGGCCGCCATGGCGCCTGATGTGGGGGGATCCTGGCCTCTTCCACTGCAGGTGACAGAGCAATGGGCGGGGGCCCCGCACTGGGCACAGACACCCCCACTCCGGAGCTGAGTGGCTGCCTTGCACTATGGCGCCATGTACCGGCCTCCCCCAGCCCTGACACCTGCCCCTCCCGGCCACCACAGATAGTGAAGAGGGGCAAAGAGCGAAGATGAGAGGAGGATGGGGGCAGTAGTGTCACATACAAGGGCTGCGGGAGCCGGGGGGCTGATACATGTAGGTGCTGAAATCAGGGCAGCGGGCACAGGCTTCATAGGTAGACATAGTGCCCCCATAACACTCTCACACACATAGTGCCCCCATAACACTCTCACACATAGTGCCCCCATAACACTCTCACACATAGTGCCCCCATAACACTCTCACACATAGTGCCCCCATAACACTCACACACATAGTGCCCCCATAACACTTTCACACATAGTGCCCCCATAAGACTCACACACAGTGCCCCATAACACTCACACACACAGTGCCCCCATAACACTCTCACACACAGTGCCCCCATAACACTCACACACATAGTGCCCCCATAACACTTTCACACATAGTGCCCCATAACACTCTCACACATAGTGCCCCCATAAGACTCACACACATAGTGCCCCCATAACACTCTCACAAATAGTGCCCCCATAACACTCACACACATAGTGCCCCCATAACACTCTCACACATAGTGCCCCCATAACACTCACACACATAGTGCCCCCATAACACTCTCACACATAGTGCCCCCATAACACTCTCACACATAGTGCCCCCATAACACTCTCACACATAGTGCTCCCATACCACACACATAGTGCCCCCATAACACTCTCACACATAGTGCCCCCATAACACTCTCACACATAGTGCCCCCATAACACTCTCACACATAGTGCCCCCATAACACTTTCACACATAGTGCCCCCATAACACTCTCACACATAGTGCCCCCATAACACTCTCACACATAGTGCTCCCATACCACACACATAGTGCCCCCATAACACTCACACACATAGTGCCCCCATAACACTCACACACATAGTGCCCCCATAACACTCACACACATAGTGCCCCCATAACACTCACACACATAGTGCCCCCATAACACTCTCACACATAGTGCCCCCATAACACTCACATAGTGCCCCCATAACACTCACACACATAGTGCTCCCATACCACACACATAGTGCCCCCATAACACTCACACACATAGTGCCCCCATAACACTCACACACATAGTGCCCCCATAACACTCTTACACATAGTGCCCCCATAACACTCACACACATAGTGCCCCCATTATAACACTCACGCAGAGTGCCCCCATAAGATTCTCACACATAGTGCCCCTATACCAATCTCACACATAGTGCCCCTATAACAATCTCACACATACTGCCCCCATAACAATCTCACACATAGTGCCCCTATAATAATCCAAGCCTTAGTGCCCCCATAACACTCTCACACATAGTGCCCCCATAACAATCTCACACATAGTGCCCCTATAATAATCCAAGCCTTAGTGCCCCCATAACACTCTCACACATAGTGGCCCCATAACACTCTCACACATAGTGGCCCCATAACACTCTCACACATAGTGCCCCCATAACAATCTCACACATAGTGCCCCTATAATAATCCAAGCCTTAGTGCCCCCATAACACTCTCACACATAGTGGCCCCATAACACTCTCACACATAGTGGCCCCATAACACTCTCACACATAGTGCCCCCATAAGACTCACACACAGTGCCCCCATAACACTCACACACATACTGCCCCATAACACTCACACACATAGTGCTCCCATAACACTCACACACATAGTGCCCCCATAACACTCTCACACATAGTGCCCCCATAACACTTTCACACATAGTGCTCCCATACCACACACATAGTGCCCCCATAACACTCTCACACATAGTGCCCCCATAACACTCTCACACATAGTGCCCCCATAACACTCTCACACATAGTGCCCCCATAACACTCTCACACATAGTGCCCCCATAACACTCTCACACATAGTGCCCCCATAACACTTTCACACATAGTGCTCCCATAACACTCACACACATAGTGCCCCCATAACACTCACACACATAGTACCCCCATAACACTCTCACACATAGTGCCCCCATAACACTTTCACACATAGTGCTCCCATACCACACACATAGTGCCCCATAACACTCTCACACATAGTGCCCCCATAACACTCTCACACATAGTGCCCCCATAACACTTTCACACATAGTGCTCCCATACCACACACATAGTGCCCCCATAACACTCTCACACATAGTGCCCCCATAACCATAACACTCTCACACATGGTGCCCCCATAACTGTCTCACACATAGTGCCCCCATAATAATCCAAGACATTGTGCCCCCATAAGACTCTCAGACACAGTGCCCCTATAAGGCACCCAGCTGTAGTCTCTCTATAACACAACCTGGACATAGTGCCCCAATAACATTCCCAGCTGTAGCCTCTAGTGATGGGCAGTCCGGCTCTTTTTGTAAATAATACTACACTACACTGTGTGATGACTCCAGCTCTTGTCTGTACAGTGTCTCCTCATTATACACCTTTGTAAGTATCTAGTGAAGCAGTATAGACTGTTTTTTAGCATTCCTGTGTCCTCAGTTTGTCAGCTCCTGTGATCAGGGCTCTCCTCCTTTGTAAATTTCTATCTGTCATTGTTTGGTCCCTTCTGAATTAGTGCTGTGATTGATATCTGCTTCTCTGTATAGAAATATCATTTTTAAAGGCAACCTGTCAACCCTTTTGGGCATTTTAAACTGTGCCCACCAGCTTACACATAATGTATATGGGGTTCTTATAACCCTTCTATGTGGGAAAAAGTGCAAAAGGTTTTTCATATGATAAACAAAAAACTTTTATAAATGGGATATTGGTTCATGCATTGGCCAAGACACTTAAGCTCATGATCCCCGTCACGGATTCCCATGCTCATGAGTCCTAACAAATTTGTACAAAAACTGCTAAGAAAGACCAGATTACTTACCGGTAATCTTGTTTTATGGAGCCACGACAGCACCCACAGAGAGAGGGGATCTGCCCCCAGGGACAGGAAACCTACAGATAAAAAGGGGCGGTCCCCCTCGCCTCCTCAGTTGTGTTACAGAGACCGAGAGGAACCGCTAATTAGTATAAGTACAAAGCAGACAACTCCATTAAAAATAACATCCCCACACACGTGACCAATAGAAGGGCAAAGAACCGTGCAAAAAACAAGGGGAGGGAAGTGAGTGGGTGCTGTCGTAGCTCCATAAAACAAGATTACCGGTAAGTAATCTGGTCTTTTCTCATCGCCACGACAGCACCCACAGAGAGACTTACAGAGATCTAAAGCTCAGGGTGGGACCACCGTGTGGAGGACAATCCCCCCCAAACGCCACTCAGAAGCAGAGGAGAGGTCAAGGCGAAAGTGGTCAGAAAAAGAAGAAGAAGGTGAGGACCAGGATGCCGCCTTACATGACAAGTCAACGGACGAGCCAGCATGGTCCGCCAAGGAAGAAGCCATTGCCCTTGCGGAAAGGGCCCAACACTGTCCGGAGGAGGCACACCGGTAGCCGAGACGCCAAGCAGATAGCTTCTCCGATCCCACAGGACAAGGTACACTCAGACTCCAGACCCCTTCATCCGACCCTGGAAGGAGACAAACAGAGCCCCCACACTTCCCCTGCCTGCCAGGGGTCCAACAATGTAGGAGAGGACGACTCGACTAACAGCGAGCGTAGGAAACCTATGTACGGCAGGGGCAATAGGGCCAGGATAAAAGACGGACTGAAAGGACCAACCGCGGCGAACCCAGAAACCACCGTTGGGAGGTAAGAAGGAACAGGATTCAGCACAACCCATCAGGAAAGCCCGAGAAGAACAGAGGGCAAGGGAGAGAGCCCGAACGACCCTAACCCGGCGCGCCGAGGGAAGAGCAGACACAAGGCTGCCGTAAGGGAAAGAACGGTCAGAGAAGAAGAGGCGAAAGAAGCAAACGGAGCACTAGAAAGCGCCACCAGAACCAAGGAGCAGGACCCAAGGAGACACACTTGCAATCTGAACCGGAGCACAGCGTTCACAAGCAGAAAAAAACCGAGCAATCCAGCCATCTCCCGCAATAGGAGGCCCCTACAAGGCACCCAAGGCCACACGCCGAACCCTGAGAGGACCAACAGACAACCCCAAATCCCAACACTGTTGGGAGAAATGCCAGGATAGGCTGGGTGGGGACTACCTCAGAAAAAAGGGGCAATGAAAAAGACAAAAAACTACGCCATACCCTACCTAGATAGGAGTAGCACAGGGCGTCCGACGCAGGAGAAAGGTAGAACCCAGACCATACGAAAAAACCCCATGCAGTCAAGAACCGCCGTACGAAGTCCCTGCCATCAACTGGAAACCGCGTACCTGAGGGCGACGACATAGACCCTGAGACAGCCGAGCCAGGGGTGACAGTAGAAAGCACGGATCCAACAGGGACAAGGCCTAATCACCAATGGAAGAGCGGACAGCTGAGGGAAGGCATATTTGAGAAGGAAAGCCCCAGAGGCCTGAAGAGAGTCCACCACATCTGGACGGTCCCAGATAGTGAGGGAGGCAAACGTCCTGACTTGAGTCGCCCAGGCGGCGAAGAGCGCTGGCCAGGAGATCCCACAGGTGCACCATCCGCTGGAACACCCTCCGGCCAAATTCCATTCACCCTGACGCAGAGGAAGCTGACGCAGAGAAACTGCTGCGGAGATGTCCGTTCCGTTGAGCTGAAAGGCGGTGAGGGACAGTAGAGGACGCGCAGTCAGATGGAGAATCGGCGATGCATAAAACATCAGAGGCAGTGAACGTGAACCGGCAGGATGATCGATATACGAGACACAAGGCACCCCGACCGGCAAGAGGCTGACTTGCTGGGGAATCAACGGTGGGAGAAAGTGAAGCCAAGCCGGAAGCATCGCCTTAAGCGCCCGGACCTGAAAAGAACCAGCCTCCGCCAGACCACTGCCCGAGGCACACAGCGACCCCAGAGGGGCACCCCACAATGCGGACGAGCCTCGGCAACCACCACCGCAGATGGGGAAGTAATGACCGCCAAAGGAAGGGAAAGGGGGCCCTGTAAGAACCCCTGCAACCATCCTCACCGCAGAGAATTCCCTGCGGAAGACATCTGGTGCGGAACCGAGCCCATAACACACCCTGAATACCAGAGGTCAAGGACCCCCACCAGGACAGAGCAGAGCACAAGGACATACAAGGATGGCCAACCACAAGCAAACCGTGGCAAGTACAACCCGCGTCGCGTCCTCCGGCAAAAAAGAAAAAAGCACAGCCACTGACAGAAACCAGGAGCAAAAGAGAAATGTACCAGAACAGGCGATCTCGGCCCCGAGAAGCAGAAGCGTCACAACGAGGAAATCAGACAGATACGGCACATAAAGAATATCGAGTTGACGCCAAAAAAGGCCCTCCCGTCTGACATCACGGTGGGGAAGAGACGCCGGGCCCTAGCGAGGCCAACAGCAATGCTGCAACCCGAATGCCGGAGACGACCGTCGAACACGAGCGCCACATGGAGGAAATGCTGAGGAGCAGGAAAATCACCATATGGCCATACGCACCTGCAAACCAACGGCAAAAAACCACTTGGAACAAACCTACATGGCCTAGAGAACCGCTATAAAGCGTGTAAGGGAAAAGAGTGTGAGGAAAGGCCCATCAGGCCTAGGGACCGGGAATAAACGGGGAGTAAACGCCCAGTCCCTCCTGGCCCTCAGGACCTGCAACCAGACCCGAGGCACTAACCAATTCCGAACCTCCATTACCAACTGCGGCGAAGGAGACGGAGAGGAAACCCAGGAAAACCTCAAAGTACCCTCTCAGACCTGAAGACACAATATCCAGGAACCACAAGCCAGATACAACAGGCTGCCACTGTGTGGACAAAACACGCAACCGGCCCCCAACCGGTGGAGCCAGACTAACGGAACCGAGTGTCCCACGTCCCAGGGGCACCTCAACTGTGTGGGACCGCCTTGGGAGTCTACCGACCGAAAGACCTGCGGGAAACCGCCCTCCTGGAGGACGGAAGAAAACAATAGGGAAACTCGACTTCTGTTCAGCTGCCATGGCAAGGGGAACATCCAAGCTGATGTCAACAGGCGCTCCCCCAGATAAGGAAAGTACCTAAGCGGGACTTGGCCCGTGCAGCCCCTGTCCCGCCATTAAGCCATAAGGCGTGCTGAGCTAATCTAGAGAGGCCCGCCGACCCGTCCGCTAGCCCCGCGCCGCTTATCAGCGGAAGAGAGGAAAGTCAATTGCCACTGGAAACGCCCACTGGGAGGGCGAACTACCACTGAGCAAGCAACGCCAGCCCCACCAAGCTGTACATGGGGCCGAGACGGCCGGTGTAACGGCCCCCACGCAGGACGCCCAAGACTGACTGAGTAGCAAAACCACCCAAGATCCAACAGATCCTGAGGGCAAGCCTGAAACATCCACAGGAATGGACGACGGCTGAGAAGCCAAAGGGACTGCTGCGTCAACACAACTCGGCGCACATGCATGTCCCACCCCCGCGGAAGGACAGTCAGCAGGGTAGAGCCGACTGCAAAAGAACGCGCTACTGCAGGGAAAGGCCAGCCAACACAATGTCCCGGGACGACATCCTTCATAGAGTCAGAAAAACTGCAGAGCACTCGCGACCGAGCGGATGAATATATACAGACTATCCACGGAAATAGGACCGTGACTCATATACACCACGGACAAGGCCGAGAGAGAGTGAGTCCCATGACCCATAAAATGCAGTTTAAAAGGGTTTTGCAGCAGGGCTCGAACCGGGCACCTTTGCATTGGTAGGCAGTAGTGTTTACCACTACACCACGGCTCCTAAAGCTGCTGAAAAAAGGCCTGCAAGTCTTCCGTAACAAGGCACAGATCTCAGGCACGGGCGACTCCTCCAACAAGGTCCTGGCAAACAAGATTTGCACAAGCAGTCGGAATAAACAGCAAGGCGCAGTGCCAGTGTCTCACCGTCACAACTTACTTAGCCAAAGAGAGGGAGACAGAGAAGGAGGACATCAGAAAACAGGTCGAGCCTGTACTCACCCTGCAATGCAGGAACCGGTCCCGGAGGTGGAGGTCCAGCCTGAGTGGCAGAAGGATCCGTCCTGGATTTGTCACTCCTGACAGCGGAGCTCCCATCCCTGGAGCGACCACTGGATGCTGCTGGCGTGCACCTCTTCACCTAGAGGGCGCCCCTCTGAAACCGTAGGAGAGGACCTGGTTGCCACCCGACAGCGCCTGCACGCTGCCCTCACTTCCTCTCCCGCCGGCACACCTCCCCGGCAACCCCGGAAGTGGAAAGGACCTCACTTCCGGGTCGGAGCGCCAGGAGCCACTGCGCATGCGCCCCGCCCCATCCGGAAGCACGCGCCATGCACCGCTCCCTCCATGCCGACCCGCCTGAGGCGCCTGCGGGACTGGTGGCGCCGGGACCAGTGCCCACCCGCCCACAGCGCCCCAGCGTGCCCCCGAAGGAGCCGCAAGAGGCACCATTGGAGCGGCAGGCACCGCACCCGCGCCCATCACCGCGCCTCATCAGAGCCCAAGGAGGTGCACAGGACCCCAAAGAAGCCCCAGAGGCGGAGCAGGCACCACACCACCGGAGGAGCCCGCCCAACGCCGTGCTCCTGCGCTCCCCATGTGACAGGATGGCACCCTGACAGCATGGAATCTTCCAGACGAAGGGAGAGCCTGAAACAGGACTTCCCAACGCTGCCTCTGAAGCCCCAGGCCCTGTCGTTCCCACAGACACCGCACAGAGGCTGATTGGACCCAGGTAAGCACCGAACATGCTATCTGTAGGTTCCCTTCAGGGACAGGAAACCAACTGAGGAGGAGGCGAGGGGGACCGCCCCCTTTTATCTGTAGGTTTCCTGTCCCTGGGGGCGGATCCCCTCTCTCTGTGGGTGCTGTCGTGGCGATGAGAAAATATCCCATTTCTAAAAGTTTTTTGTTTATCATATAAAAACTTTTTGCACTTTTTTTTATCAATTCAGGGTGCAGTTGGGCCCCATGGGGTGCCATTCATCTAGTGGTGCAGAGGTATTTTACTGTGCGGCCCATTTGGTCAGGCAGCAGAGCAGTTGGGTAGCTTTCAGACACTCCGCATCATATGTATCAATGTGAATGGTGCTCTATGCAGGCCCACTATGTGCATGGCAAGTCGCCTCCCACACCTTGTTGTAGGTTGAGGTGATTTATTAGCCTGCACCTGGGTTTGCTTTACATAGTGGGGTCTGACTGCATCCTACAAGTGCTGTGTTGGGTTTTGTTTTTAGCATCGATGGTAAGTTTTTCTGATGGTGCTTTTTCTTAGTAGTTTATTTATATAGCACCATTAATTCGATGGTGCTGTACATGAGAAGGGATTACATATATAATGCAGATATAGGTTACAGTAAACACATCTAAAATGACAGACTGGTATCGAGGAGATACCGTATATACTCGTGTATAAGCCGACTTTTTCAGCCCAAAAATTGGGCTGAAAAGTCCCCCCCTCGGCTTATACACGAGTCATATACGTGGGGGCTGTGTCCGGGAGCAGGAGGAGGCAGGAGGAGGCTGGAGGAGGTGGGGGGAAGGCTGCAATATGAGCGGCTCGTGACGTGGAGCCGCTCATAACTTATTCATGATATGCACTGCATCCCCCGCCCATCCGCGGGGGGAGCAGTGCATATCGCCTTACAGCCCCCCAGCACGGGGTATACAGCCCCCCCCCATCCCTCACAGTATGGCGCCCCCTTTCCATGCTGCCGCTGCTGTACACTAAATAGTGTTATTATCTCACCGGCTGTATACAGCCCCCCTGTGGTAACCAGGGCCCCCTTGCTGCACCTGTAAAGGAAGAAGTCAGTATACTTATCGCTGCTGCTGCCGCCGCCGCCGTCGCCGCTCCGCTTCTCGGTCACCGCGCTGCTCCGGGTCTTCACGCTTCCTGTTCCTTCTCCGGCGCTCAGGAAATGACGTCATTGTTCGAGCGCCGGAGAAGGAACAGGAAGCGTGAAGACCCGGAGCAGCGCGGTGACCGAGAAGTGGAGCGGCGGCGGCGGCAGCAGCGATAAGTATACTGACTTCTTCCTTTACAGGTGCAGCAAGGGGGGCCCTGGTTACCACGGGGGGCTGTATACAGCTGGGGCTGCTGTATACAGCTGGGGCCCCTGTATACTACCTATGGGGGGGTCTGTATACCTCTGGGGCTGCTGCTGTATATACCCCCTAGGGCTGCTGCTGTATATACCCCCTGGGGCTGCTGCTGTATATACCCCCTGGGGCTGCTGTATACTACTACTGGGGCTTCTGTATACTACTACTGGGGCTGCCGTATACTACCACTGGGGCTTCTGTATACTACTACTGGGGCTGCTGTGTATATACCCCCTGGGGCTGCTGTATACTACCACTGGGGCTTCTGTATACTACTACTGGGGCTGCTGTATACTACCACTGGGGCTTCTGTATACTACTACTGGGGCTGCTGTATACTACTACTGGGGCTGCTGTATACTACTACTGGGGCTGCTGTATACTACTACTGGGGCTGCTGTATACTACCACTGGGGCTTCTGTATACTACTACTGGGGCTGCTGCTGTATATACCACTGAGGCTGCTGTATACTACTATTGGGGCTGCTGTATACTACCTCTGGGGCTTCTGTATACTACCACTGGGGCTGCTGTATATACCTCTGGGGCTGCTGTATACTACCACTGGGGCTGCTGTATATATCTCTGGGGCTGCTGTATACTACCACTGGGGCTGCTGTATATATCTCTGGGGCTGCTGCTGTATATACCACTGGGGAGGCTGCTGTAACACTGCTGGGGCCTGTATGTACCACTGGGGAGGCTGCTTTATACCACACTTCTGGGGGCTGTATACTACCACTGGGGAGGCCTGTACACCACTGCGGGGGCCTGTATACCACACTGCTGGGGGCTGTATACCTGTGCTGGGGTCCACCCTCGGCTTATACACGAGTCAATAGGTTTTCCCAGATTTTGGGGGCAAAAGTAGGGGGGTCGGCTTATACACGGGTCGGCTTATACACGAGTATATACGGTACATTCTATAGGATGATGGGGAGGTGACAGTAAGTCGGGGTTGTGGATGCTCCGGTGGTGGCGGTGAGGCAGCAGCTCCTGATGATGGGGAGGAGACATTAGCTCAGGGTTGTGGCAGCTCCAGTATTGATGAAGTGGAAGCTCCAACAATGGTGGTGAGGCAGCAGCTCCGGATGATGTGGAGAAGGCAGGGTGGTGGCAGCTCCAGTGGTGGTGAGACAGCAGTTCTTGATGATGGGGAGAAGACAGTAGGACGGGGTTGCGGCAGCTCCAGTGGTGGTAAGGCAGCAGCTTCAGTGGTAGTGAGGTGACAGCTGGTCATTGCAGTCTGTAATCTTGCCTGAAGAGATGGCTTTTCAAGTTCTATTAACAAATCTTTTGTAGAATGACTTGTGACTTATTTATGTCTTGCTACAAGAACTACATTCTCTTGTGATTCAACTCATGAACAGCAGTCCTGAGATTTTCAGAATCCATTGTTCCATCCTGACCCAAATGTAGAAAACCTGTCCATGATACTACCACCAGCGCATTGTTTTCCTTATTCCATGTTATATCTTTTCATATAAACAACAGAAGCTCTATTTTGGTCCCATCATTCCAAAAAACTGGTGTGGTATCTGTCCCCCAGAAGAAGTCGACAAAACACGTGCTGTGGTCTGCGCCCCGACATAGGTGCTCAGATACCACACCAGTGTACTTTAGATATGGGTGAGTGACCCATTCATTGGTACATCTTGCTCCTATTATGCACTTTAGGTACATTATTGGCACAAAGCTTTGTAGGCACATGATCTCTATGTTTGTAACACAGTGGTTTATTGTGCCTTGTAACATTCTGTATACAATAACCTTAGACCTCTTGTGTTCTATCTTGTCTTGTGTTGTGCCAGGTTGTACCACATATTTTATAGGGACATTTTTATGTTGGTCACTTCTGTACCCATTTCCACTATACTTGTGGTGCCAGTTTATCTGTGTCCACCTCCATGAAGCACCTGTGTTCTTGATCTTTACTACTTTGTATTGTAATACCAGTTTTTATTCTCAATTGATGGATTTATTGCAAGTGATGATTTTTATTATACCATCTCTTGAATTATTACTTTATCGGTATTGTTCTGGGATACTTAGAAACTTGTTTCTCTCTTTTCCTAATATGTATTTTCAATTGTACGCTGTGATCTATCATGTCTAGTTTGATTCCTTGGTTCTCCTTTATACTTTGACAAGCAAGTTGTGATTTTCAGACATTGATAGGTCTCTCGGAGAGCATGTAGCTAGACCTGTCCATCAGCCTTCCTTACTTGAAAAACAGCTTTCCCATGTGCAGAATTTCTTAAATGGAAGTAGCAGATGGACAGGTCTGGTAACACGCTCCTCCACCATCAATGCTCCTCCAGCATTAATTCTCCTTCACCATCAATGCTCCTCAGTCATCAATGCTCCTCCACCATCAATGCTCCTCCGTCATCAATGCTCCTCCGTCATCAATGCTCCTCCGTCATCAATGCTCCTCCGTCATCAATGCTCCTCCGTCATCAATGCTCCTCCGTCATCAATGCTCCTCCAGCATCAATGCTCCTCCGTCATCAATGCTCCTCCGTCATCAATGCTCCTCCGTCATCAATGCTCCTCCGTCATCAATGCTCCTCCAGCATCAATGCTCCTCCAGCATCAATGCTCCTCCAGCATCAATGCTCCTCCACCAACAACCATTTTGAGGACAGGAGAGCTGTGCAGAAGGCTGAACTTACGAGTACAGTGTGTCAAAATCATTAATTAGCAAGTGCCAAAAAAATCATGTTCTAAGCACATTTTGTTACAGTAAAATAAACAATCCCTAGTAAAAGTGTATAACTTTTATTCACATATTTGTATATATTATTCCAACTTTTCTCCGTACAAATAGGCAATCATCGAATTACTTATACATGCTGTTAAGGCCACTTCACACACACAGATATCTGAGTCCAATATTTGAACAGATCTCTGGTTGCAGTGAAATCATGGATACATTGCTCCATGTTGTACACAGCCACAAAATGGAGCAATGTATCCATGATTTCACTGCAACCAGAGATCTGTTCAGATATTGGATTCAGATATCGTGTGTGTGAAGTGGCCTTTAAAGTTTAGGGTCCCACATGGTAGATGGGTCTTAAAGCCTGACACACTTTAGATAAAAGTCAATTGTAGCAGGGTCTGCTGACAATTTGATGATGTGTATGCGGTCTCCCAACTCTCCCCCAACAGATGATGGAGAGGGACGTATTTGTCTATTGGAAGTTTAATGGGCTGATCCTTTTTTTATTGCGGCAGTCAGAGACTCTCATGAAGAACAATGGAGCAGTTGTCAGGGCAGAGCATTCCAGTCTATGGGGAGTCAGGAGAGATGGCTGCACAATCATTAATCTGAAAGTGGTTATTTGTCAGATATGCTAAACTTACGGCCCCGTTACACGTAGCGATATCACTGATATCGCCACAACGTCACAGGTTTTGTGACGTAGCAGCGACCTCGCCAGTGATATCGCTGTGTGTGACACTTAGCAGCGATCAACCCCCGCTGGGAGATCGCTGATCGTTAATAAATGGCCTGGACCATTTTTTGATCGTCGATCTCCCGCTGGGCATGCTGGATCGCTGTGACATGGGCAATGACCAGCGAGCTCCATGCTTCGCCTGAGATACAAACAGATCCCAACAACCGTCGGGTGTCGCTGCATCGCTGGGTAATCGCTGGTAAGTCTGCCTGTATGGTATCTCATCAGCAATGTTCCAGCGATCCCAGCCAGGTCAGATTGTTTTCGGGATCATGGGAACATCGCTATGTGTAACCGGGCTTTTAATATCGCATATAAACTTCTCTCTTGCACACAAAGCTCTGCAGTTCTGCAGCGTCCTACATCTCCTCCCTTATTTCTATCTAAAATCCTATCCATTCTTTTTATTCCACTAATAACCCAAGACTGATATACTCTATTTTCCCAACCTCTCACTCCCATCTCCAGGACTTCTCTCATGCTGCACCAGTTTTCTAGAATGCACTACACCAGACAATCCAGTTAATTCCCATTAGTCAGAGTTTCAGGTATGCCCTAAACACATTATGGTTGTTTGAATGCCCCTATTTATTATAATGATGATGGCTGCACCATACATGACAAGCTCTTTGTTTTTATCTTTTGTATTTCTCCTATTTCCTCACAATGTAAGCTTGTGAGCAGGGCTCCGATAACTCTTAGTATGCATTGGACTGTATGTCACTCTGCTATTGTTTGTACAAACACCCTCTGAATTGTAAACTACTCCGAATTATGTTGGCGCTACAGACATAAAAATTATCACTGGCCAATATATGAATATGTCGAAGGTGGCGATTGACCAAGATCCCAAAAGCATTAGTCATCATTGAAAACAAACTCACAGAAAGGAATGTAAGGTCACAGGCATGGAAGATTTGTAATTTTTTGTACAAAAATCTTACATAATCCAAGTATCATGGAGATCATAAAAACCTACCACCATATGGAATAACGGATATTGGCAAAATGGAAGATATTTAATCAGATGGCCACAATTTTTATGGTAAACAGCCCCTCAATCAGGAAACCAGTATATGGGGCACTGTAGAATCTGTTACAGTCACAAGACCAAGATCCCCCATGCTCATTATAATTTATTTATATAGCACCATTAATTCCATGGAGGAATTTGCAGGGGAGGAGAGAGGTGGATTAATAGGGCAGAAGAGTTAAGGACAGACTAGAGAGGTGCAAAAGTGTTAGAAGGGAGGCCACAGAGATCACGAGGGCATGTACAAGCATTGTAGTGGTTGAGGAAAGGATGGATTCTGGAAATATTTTTGAGCTGGAGGTGACGGAGTAAGGCTGGCTTCACACATTAATGAATTTATTTTTTAAGGATACTATGGGGCCGGATGGAGCCGGATGGCAGTTATCTACCATCCGGCTGCTATCTCGCTGGATGAATCCAGGAGAAGTGGGATTTTTCTGCCGGATCCAAAAACATTGCATGCAACTTTTTTGGATCCGGCAGAAAAATCCCACTTCTCCTGGATTCATCCGGCGAGATAGCTGCCGGATGGCAGATAATCTGGCCCCATAGTATTCTATGGGCCAAAATCCGGTCCGGAACTGTCACTCCTGACAGCCCCGGACCGGATCACGCCGCAGTGTGAAGCCAGCCTAAAGGAGGATATGGCAGATAGACATTCTGGGACTCCAGACAGCAGGGAGAGGACGTCAAATGAACCAAGCTCATTCAGACATGAGTCCACATTAGGCAAGTTCACACGTCCAGCAATCATCTATTAGAACGGATGAAGCAGCAAACCGTTGACAAAAAAAGCAACTTTTTTTTGGCTGTTTTGAATTTTTTTTTACTAGATCCTTAAAAAATAAATTCATTAATTTAAAAAATCACAACATGGGAGTCTATGGAAAACAGATTTGTTCATTGATTGCTACTCATCTTCCAATCGAAACTGATCCAGTAACCAAAAAACAGATCCATTACAAATGAAAGAAATCAAATGGCTAAATAGCAATCAACTAACGGATTTATTTTCCTTAAACTGCCATTTTAAAAAAAGGATTCTGCAAACATCAAGTTTTTCAAAACAGACAAAAACAAGTGTGTTTGGATAACTTTTTTGTCAACACTTGAGAAAGACACATCTGTGCGTCGAAACGCGTTGTGGCATACTGGACCCCTGCTGTTCGTGCAATAAATTATTGGTTATTTAATCACCAACCCATGGTTTCTTTAGCGCTCCAAACCTCCGACACCGCTTGTTTTCTATCTGCTAATCTCTTTCTCCCTTGTTGGGAGTGCGGTGTGTGAGCTGCTCTAAGATCCACAGTACCTGGCAGTACATCATGAAGACCCACCCTTGAATGATCAACTGATACACAGTGTGGAGCTGGGATGGAAGCCAGTGCAGCGAGTCTGCCTCTTCGAGTGGAGGAGTGAAGGAGCCCACCTCCATCTCCAGAGGAACTAAGGAGCCGACCACCAGGCCCGGGTTATCAGAGGAGGGAATATTGGCCCCTGTCACTAGTGACCCACATTAAGCCATCAGTCTGGTTGTGCGGGGTGTTGCACAACCAGTAAAGGTTAGTGCAAACATAGTAAAACCGTGTATTAAGTTCCTCCAGTTGCAGTGTGGCACAATATCGTTTTTTTCTTTTCTTTTAACTTTTTTTGTCAACGGCTTGCTACTGGATATGTGATCTCAGCCTCATAGATATGAGTGCAGCCTATGCTGAGAAGTTGGTCAATAGATATTATTTTGGACTAAAATCGACACAAGTTGGTGCAAAACCATTTAACATCTGCAACAATTGTGATCTAAAGCCGATACAAAAAAAGATTGTGGTTTGCTGACCTGATCAAGGATGAACTTATAGAGAAGCACAAGCTAGATGTAAGAGATGGAAGCTGAAATTAATGACAAAGGCTCCGATTCATCAACACTGAAAGATGGATCTAGACGAGTGATAAATCTTTTGGAATTAATGGAATCCAGTAAGATCCCAGGTGTGCTCCTGTCCTTGGATGCTGAAAAAGCGTTCGACAGGGTGCACTGGGGATATATGGAACAAGTTCTGGATAAGTTTGGCTTCTTGGGGAGATTAAAAGAGCAAGTTTGGCACTATACTCGACTCCAAATGCCATGGTGAATGTTTCGGGCCTATACTCAGAACCCTTTCAAATCACTAATGGAACCCGTCAGGGTTGCCCGTTGTTGCCTGTAATCTTTGCCCTTATGATGGAGCCGCTTGCGGAAGCGTTCAGACTCAACGCGGAGATTAAAGGAATTAGGGTGCGAGATCAGAGTCATGTCACGCTGACGACGTGATAATCTCATATACTGATATTGTTTCTTCCCTAGAAGCAGTCTTACACACATTAACAGAATTTGCGAAGGTTTCATACTATAAATTGAATGCTACAAAATCAATAGCTTTCCCAATAAATGTTTCTGCGGCTGAAAAGTCTACTTTAATTTATAAGTTCCCATTTTCTTGGGAAACATCTCATTTTACTTATTTAGGAATCAAAATCTCTAAAATGTCCACCTTAGTAAAGCTTAATTGCGAGACCCTTATTCGAGAAATTCGTCAGGATTTAGTTAGACAAACTTTACTCCCCTTATCTTGGATCACAAGGATCCAAGCCATCAAAATGATTCTGCTACCTAAAATAACATACCTTTTTTCGTTGCCTCCCTTTAAAAACCCCCTCTCAATGGATCGCACGCTTACAATCTACCCTTTCATCTGGAAAAATATGAGACCCAGGGTCGCCATGAAAACCTTACACGTCCAGTAGACACATGGTGGAATGGGGGTCCCAAACTTACTTTTATACCATAGAGCAGCCATACTTGAAGCTGCAAAGGACTGGTGGGCAAATAATAGTAATCATAGATGGGTTCAACTAGAATCAAACTTTGCCCCCCAAAACTCTACCAGGCGTTTACTGGAAATTGATCTTTTGAAACCCTCAAAAAAATGTTTCCTTTAAATTCAATGTCATCTTCACTTTGGCATTGGAATAAGATAGATATATATCTATATAAAGAACGTAAGAGATCACTATCAATTTCAGCAAATGAAGCACTTGTCCAAGGTTTGACGTTAGACAGATGGGTTAGAGCGGGAGTTGTATCTCTGGGGGGGATCGGTTTAATGGTGATGTATTTGTGTCATTGCGGACCTTTCCCAGAGATTTCAAATCCATAAATCCAGTTTTTTCAGTACTTGCAAATCCGCCATTTTATTCAATCTTGCAGTTTCCCAGGGTGGTGGTTGCTGAGCCCACTTGATCCACTACAGAAATATTTTAAGATAGAATATCTGAATAATCACGGATTATCCCTGTTTTATAAAACATTGAACTCCCCTAAATCGTCCAGTAAATCACTCTATAGGACATGATGGGAGAATTCACTTCTACCCCTGAGGACTGGTGGTTAGCAGCTAGGGTGACCAAAAAATTCTTGTGTATCAACCACTTGGAGCAGTTGAAGAAAGATTTATATGCATTGGTATTTAACACCGGATAGACTCTCTAAATTTGGTGGTTCTCCCTCGGGGCTTTGTTGGAAATGTTGTGGTATGTTGGGCGACATGGTTCATGTGTGGTGGGCATGTTCTAAAGTGCAGGGTTTTTGGTCACAAGTTGGAGATCTTATTAGGAAGATATCTGGAGTGAACATCATTCTGGATGGCCCATTGGCCATGTTGAACATTAGATTTGACTCCATACCTCAAGGGCTATCCCGATCCTGTCACATGTTCTGTGGCCCGGCAATGCCTGGCAAGGTCCTGGAGATCAGATTCACTGCTTACTCAACAGGAGCCAATTGGTCGACTTAATTCGCATTATCAGTATGAATGGTTTCTGTCCTCCTCTCTCAAACAAAAAGAACGTATTGGCTACCAATGGGATCTATGGGCCTCTTCTGAATTTGCACTATTAAAGAGAACCTGTCAGCTGTTTTAGCCCTTCTAACCTATCCCTACCTGTCCCTGCAGCCACCTACTATTTTCCTAACCATCCCTCTCTGACCAATATTGCATTTATAACAGTGGAACAGAACAGTTTTTAAACTTACAAAATCTCTGATGATGGGGTGTTCCTGATGGAGAGGCAGTGTCTCAAGGGCCACGCTCCCCCCCTCCTCACTGCTCTAATTATGCCCCGATGAGCCGCATCATTCCTTCAGGACCAATGCCCGGATTTAAATCTCTAGGCCCGCACTTGCTGGTGTATGACGTGATGCCGGGCGCCGCATCACGCCTCGTCATACCCGGGCATGATCATTTCTAAAAGCCAACTGCCAGGGGTTGAAGAAGACCGACCCACAGTAACCAGATGCTCTTTGCTAAAAGGGCTTATCCTGCAAAAAATACAAGTCATTAAAACTTAGGTAGAAAATTATTTTGCTACGAGAAGGCTTTTATTGCTTAGATCAATTGCCGACAAAGGATCTAGAGCTCATGTGATACGATGCACTCCTGCACTTTGTAGTCAGGGTGAAAAGACTATCGAAGACCTTCAAGTGTCTTTAACAGAACAAAGATCAAATCATGTCTTAAGTCCAAGGTCCAACTTTATCTTCCATAAAATCCTACACAAGATATTGTATAGAAACAGACACCAGAAGTCAAAACTGTTTGTTAACTAATAGTAAAGGAGTTTTGAAGCAGTAAGACTTGTGCGACTGGTGAGCTGTCCAGGGTCAGACGGCCGTATCACAGTTCATATAACAGACCGCATGTGTCCAGACCAGTCATGAGAAAAAAAACTCTAAGGACAACCTGTGAATTCTATGGTTTTACCTATCAGGAGATTTACAAAAAAAAAATGGATTGACCCTTAAAAAGGTGTTAAAGTTATAAAGCGATGTGTGAAAACTTAAAATGTCACAATCTATTTTCTTTTATTTCTCTAAGAAACTACCTAATGATGAACATATTTGGCATCAAAACAGTTCATTTTTTTTTTTTTAAAGGGAATGTGTCACAGATTCTGCTATGTAATCTGAGAACAGCATGATGTAAGGATTAAAACAGTGAATTCAGAGATATGTCACTTAGCGATGGGCGAGTCTACTCGCTAGGACTCGTTACTCGGCGAGTAGTAAGGGACTCGCAGGACTCGGTACTCAGCGAGTTTCCCAGCGATAACTCGCACAGTAACGAGTCCAATGCAAGTCAATGGCAATCCTAGTTTTGTCAGTTTACTTTCTCTCACTCGCTAGACTCGCTATATCACATCGCTATGTAGCTTGAATCTCCCCAAACCGTTTAAACAATCGCACCGCTTCACGGATACCCGCTGTCAGCAGCGAGTCTGAGCGAGTCTACGAATCCGAGTCCTGAATACTGTATTTGGGACTCGCGAATACAGAATCTGTTATGTTCCGACAAAGCTTCCGAGACAGCCTAGCGTGTTAGGTCAGAAAACTTGTGAAGATGGACAAGCATGTTAGCCAATCATATTCAGTAATGCCACAGCCATGTTGGTTGTGGCAGGACTATGATTGGCTTCTGTCCATCGGGATGCCTATGTCATGTATGAGGCAAGCCTTGCCACCGCCATTTCCTCCACATTCCAGTGACGATCTGAGCTAGTGCAGGGTGAGGTAGATGCTGGAGCAGATCATGGGGAGTGTCAATCAGTGTAGGGAAACTTCAAGATTCCTTATATTTAACCCAAACAGCTCTTCTGAGAGCTACCAGGAGGACAGAGGAGTACTGTGTAGAGGACTGTAGGCAGGCAGGCAGGCAGGGAGGGAGGAGCAGCCTTACAGTGCACACAGGACCGACCTCATAGCTTAGCTTACTCACTCAACTTTCCCAATAGCTGAAGTCAGAGGCTTAGGGTACTTTCACACTAGCGTTTATTTGAAATCGCGGCAGATGCAGTGAAAAAAAACGCATCTGCCGCGATTACCGCATACCGGCTGCACTTGCGGCACGGTTGCGGCACAGTTGCGGCAAACCCCATACAACGTATAGGCGGGCTTGCGGCAGGTGCGGCCGCAAAAAAAACGCGGCTGACCGCGTTTTTTTTTTTTGCGGCCGCACCTGCCGCAAGTGCCAAAACTGCACTTGCCACACCTGCCGCAAGCCCGCCTATACATTGTATGGGCTTGCCGCAACTGTGCCGCAAGTGCAGCCGGTATACGGTAATCGCGGCAGATGCGTTTTTTTTTCACCGCATCTGCCACGATTTCAAATAAACGCTAGTGTGAAAGTACCCTTAGCTGAGGTACTATTTCTTATTTTTTTGCACCTGATAGATTTTGGGTCATAAACCCCATCAGCTTTATTTTCTCTGTGGCAGACCAGTGCGTTGCTGCTCTCCTACCTGCAAATAAGACAAACACATGCGAGTTTGGCCTCGGACACAGCAGCAAAAACTGTTGCGAATGGGGTTTCCAAAACTGGCAATGCGAGCGCTTTCCGAGACACATCTGTGATTTGTAAATCGCACATTACTCGCTTCCCCATTCATTAACATTGGACTCGCTAGACTCGCAACGAGTAGCGAGTCCCGGCTCGGACTCGCTAGAGTCAAGCGATTCCAAGTAATTTAGGACTCCCCATCACTAATGTCACTTATTAGGTTGAGTGCAGTTTCCACACAATGAAGGTTTTATCACCAGGAGATTATTACTGCCTTGGCTATAGGGCTCCTAATCCCTGACAAATAATGACCACATCTGCTGGAGCACAGGGAACATGGGGGTGAGGGCTGTTTTGCAGAGTGGAGTCTCAAACACTTCTAGTAACACTCCTCTCAAATTCAAATACGCCTTAGGCTGGAGTCACATGGTCATATGACTTGTACGAGGATCGCATTGCACTGCCCGGCGGATCTCCTGACCAGTGTGACAGCTGCATGTACAGTATTTCTATGCAGCGGTCAGTCTCATGTCAAGGGAGTCACCAGTCCGAGGATTGCGACGCTTTCCTCGCATGAGTCATACAGCTGTGTGACTACAGCCCTATTGATAGGACCAAATAGTATAAAGAAAGTGTAATGCTGTCAACACTGCAAGACCCCTCTCCCTGCCCTCCACCACAGACTGTTGGAGATGAAAGCTGTCAATCCCACTAAGGTCGCTGTGCTCCAGCACATCAAATCACTCTGCAGTGATGAGAGCAAATGGTCATTATCTCTCACACAGGGTGGAGGGACACTATCGTCTTTGATGCACGAGTCATGCGAGTGCTGTCCATATGGTCATGCGTGTGTGGTATGTGTGCATGTGTGTGTGGTGTGATTTAGTAGCATGGTTTGTCCCTTGCTTCTGAAAGGTAGAGTACACAGTAATGCAGATATATAGATGTATAGAGTGATCCGTAGTTCTTTTTAATCTATAAACAGATAGTGTATTTGTAGAGCCCCAGGCTTTGGGGTACTCAGGTATCAGGCTCCAGGGGTAGCGATGCTGTGTCATGGGGAGTGGTGACCGCGCCTGATCCCGTGTCCTGGGTGACACTTCAAAAACAGAATATATTTACAGGGGATTCTATGTACAGTTCACGTGACTCCACCTGTAGTTTCTGGTGATGGGTCACTAGCGCCACCACAGTCCGCCGGAGGTAGATGGTAATGCGGCTAGTTGGTAAAGTCCCCTACAGGTATGGCTGGACCTCCGGGGCAGCGTTCCTGCAAAGGGAACAGGTTGATGCAGAAGAAACACAGGCAGAGGCAAAGTCACTAAAAACCAAGGTAAAAAAGAGATGGTACTCACCGGGATGAAATGCTGCGGTGCTTTATTTACAGGTTCGTTAGAACATCGTGCAGGGAGGTTGTGCCTAAACAGACGACGGCACCGTTTTGCGCACTTGTTGCAAAGTCACTTTCTCCTGGGTACTTTACTGTTAACTTGAAGCAGCGTCAGTTACAGTTCACAGTTCAGCATTTAGATGTTACAAGACCAGGTAGCTTAACGGGTGGCTGCAATGGATCCCAGGTGGTATGGTGGAACCCTTGGTGTACCTTCGTTACCTAACCGTGTCTGTTCTTCCTCGCTTTGGATCGATCTATACCCAGTAGCTCTGTGTAGGTAGTACCGGGAGTCCCCTCCCTTGTTGGTGAGGAAGCAGGCAGACCTCTCTGATGGCAGGGTGCTGCGGCTGATGAACAAGCCACAGCAGCCGGTTGCCGACTGCAAAGCTGGACTTTGTCCGGAACCCAGGGCCCGGCCTTCCCCTGGTGGACTGGAGTATCCTCTGGAGTATGGGCGCTCCACTCTGAGGATCTCAATTTCTTTCTAGGGGCCGGACTCCCCCATCAGTCGCCCCCTTTCAGGACCTCCTCAAGACCCCTTCTTCTTTCCTCCAGTTCTCTTGTAACCGACCTGGTGTGACCTTCCGCCTTGTTCCACTTAGTCTGAGCTTTCCTAAAACTTTTCCTCTTCCTCTCTCTCTCGGTCAAAGACCAAAAGCAAAGACCTCCTTGATCCCCTAGAGGTGAATATATCCCCTTCCGGGTATCCTACCACCCTGAACTAATGTGGGAGTGCTGGGAATGGGTCCCACCCACCATCCTAGGGTGCACCTGCAGCTGGAGCATTTACACCACTTTTACGGGTGTAATACCCCTATAACCACTAAAAGGAATTACTCTAAAAGTCTTTATTAGATAAGCAACTTTAAAAACACAACCTTATGTGGCAAATGTGACAATATGTGCAATGGCAAAGAGCCTCACCCAAATCCCACAGACTTTTACAGTGGAACCCACCGATTACCTTCCAATGTACTAGGTACGATCTATCATTCTGATATAGCGTCAAATATGGTTGAGCATCAGAGGTCAGTTATCGTCCTCCTAGGAATCTCATTTTTAAATAAATTTTTAATTCCTAGGAATCTCATTTTTAATAAAAGGAATTGGAAAAACAGGGATTTTTGTGTACTCACCGTAAAATCCTTTTCTCAGAGTTCATCATTGGCGGACACAGGACCATGGGTGTATGCTTTTCTGCCACAGGAGGACACTAAGTAAATATAAAGAATTTAAGTCCTCCTCCACAGTGTACACCCACTTGCAGGAAGTAGGATATTCAGTTTAGTACTAAAGCAGTAGGAGGACGTGCTATCCTAAGGTACAAAGGACTTAAACTAAAGCTATGCGGAGACTCATGAGGGTCACTAGGGTGGGTGCTGTGTTCCCCCAATGATGAACTCTGAGATAAGGATTTTACAGCGAGTACACAAAAATCCCTGTTTCTCCATTGCATCATTGGGTGACACAGGATCATGGGACGTCCAAAAGCAGTCTCTGGGTGGGAATAGACTAAAAACTTGAGCATATTGCATGTATCAAACACCAGTTGCTTACAAGTATGCGACTGCCACTTATAGGATTTTCCTAACTAGGCTTGCATCTGCAGAGGCCTGGGTATGGAAGTTGTAGTGTTTTGTGAATGTGTGCAAGCTGGACCAAGTTGCTGCTTTGCAAACTTGTCATGCCGAAGCCTGATGTATAATGGCCGATGAGGCGCCCACCGATAAGAGTGGAGTTTGCATCACAGCCCCCATTTAGAGGCTTGTTTGTTTTGGAGCCTGGTTGTAACGCCACAACTGGCCGTTTACACCCAGACTCCAAGCCCACCCCAGTCTCCAATAGGATCACCCCGATTCACCTATGTAGATGCTGGCTGATTGAGATTTAACTGTATTGTACTAAGCGGTCATCTCCTCCTCTCAGCAACTGTGCTGAAGCCATCCCTCTGTGAAGATCTTTCTGTGCAGTGATGCGATGTGTGCTCTGCCATTCATTCTTCTCTGTGCCCGTGCGGTCATCGAAGCGATCCTCCTCTCTGTATCACCGCCAGAGTCTGTTCAGTCTGTGAAGATGAACCAGTGCTGGGTGTGTGCGCGCTCATCTCATTCACAAAGGGGGCAGCTGTGGCAGTGATAGAGGGAATAAATTTAGTGACAGCGCAGACACAGGGAAGAAGAATTAACGGGTGCACACACTGCAGAGTGATTATCTCTTTCACAGAGTGGCGGCATTGGCATGGTGTTGCAGAGAGGAGATGACCATTCAGTGCAATGCAGTTCAGTCACAATCAGCTTCTACACAGGTGAATGGAGGTAGTCCTATTGGAGACTTGGGTGGGTCTGCTAGGAACTGGGGAGGGTTTGTTGCAGTCTGTGTCAACAACCAGTTGTGACATTATAGCCATGCCCCCAAACAAACACACCTCTAGACAGGTACTGAGCTGCTCCTCCACACACAGAATCATGAAATCTAAGTGACCATGCAAAATGCTAACAGGGTGTAAAATGCAAACTGTTAGCATATTAAAACCCAGGTAGAGACAAATATTTTAGGAAAAGCCTGGACAAGCCCTTTAACATGTTAGGCTGGGGCCACATGGTAACTTTGACAATGCAGCCAAACCTTACTAGGGGTCACTGCTATATCGCAGCGCATTAAAAGCACTGGTGTCGTGTTGCGACCTCAAGGGAAAATCAACTACCAAGTCGCAAAAAATATCAGGCGCAACTGCACTTTTTGCAACTTGCTGATCACGGTTGTAAGGAAGCCCCATTGACTTGTATTGCATTGCCATGTAGTAGTGACACAAAGTAAAGTTTGGTTTTGCATAGAGCAGGGACACACGGAATGAGACACAAGAGAAATACTTGCATGAGCTTCTCATGACTCACCTGGCGCGGCCGCCAGCTCTCTGGACAGGAGCATGCAGCTGCATGTGTTTCTATACAGCTCCATGTTTCCGGTCAGAGGGCTAGGCTCATGCCAATATCTCATATGCGTCTCGCTCAGAGTGTCCCTGCCCTTAAGAGGAACTAACCAGCAGGATTTAGGGCTATAAAGTGAAGTCAGTGCCTTACAGGCACTGAGATACTTCAATGATTACATGTACGGTATGATTGCAGAGAAAAGTATTATCAAACACTGGGATGTCTGTGTAGCAAATTAGCATATGTGCAGCACAGCATCACTATGTGAGGTTGGGTTTATTTGTATTACTCCTTTGTGGGCTCTAAGTCAAACCCTTCCCTGTCCCCCTCTCCTGTGAGACATAAGCAGAAGACCCCGGACCCCTCTAGTTTCTGCACGACCTGAGCTCAGCGCTCTCGGGACACAGAGACTGGAGGGCCTGGGGTCTTCTCCAGCTTGTGACTCACAGAAGTGCAGTAGGAAATGGAGGGGATGGAGGGAGGGTTTGGCTTAGAGCCCACAGGGGAGTAATAAAATACCCCAACCTCACATAATATGCTGTGCTGCTCTTATGCCAATTTGCTGCACTGTTTCCCTGGTGTTAGATACGTTTTCTCTGCAATCATACATGTAATCATTAAAGTAAAGTATGATTTGCACTCAGTAACCCTCATAAGTAAGCTTATAAGGCACCAGCTTCACGTTATAGCCCTAAATCCTTCTGGCTGGTTCCCTTTAAGGCGTCATAACACAGCAGTGTCCTTCATTCAGAAGGAAGAGTGTTCATTTCTAAAAACAGAACCAGTAATAAAACCCGCACACGAGAGAATACGATATAGTATTTGATAGCAGCTTTTTATTGGTTACAAAACCTAAGCCCATATACAAAATTAGGAACACATTTTGATGCCTCTTTTGAAAGAACATTTTAGTCTAAACAGTTAATTAAAAAAAAAGGAAGAAAAAAAAAAAAAAAAAAAAATGAAATATGCATTTTACCAAACACTGTTCTGAAAACAAAAAAGTGCAGCAATATTCTTTGTTTCTGTAACTATCACATTATGCAATCCCTATCAAAACTTAATAAGGTCACAAATAAAGCTACTTAGTTTCCTAGGGCTTTAAAGAGAACTTGTCATCTGCTCTATGACGGAGCCCGCCGCTTCTCCAGGACCTGGCGACGTACACGGGGGCCACCAACCCTAGAGAAAAGACCTCCACTTTTAGACATCTATATACACATGGTCTTTATTCCCCTCCATCGGAGGCCTGTAAAGGGTTTCTGCCAATTAAAATACAAAAAAAAAAAATGACTTCTGGAAACCATAGAAAGAAACAATGCATCCAAATGCAGCTTATATATATATGTACACGTATATTTATGTAATGTAACATTTGTACAAATTAAAAAGGAAAATGTTAAATCGAGAAAAAAAAAAAAAAAAACAGGATGAAATATTTTTTTTTTGAATATTGTGACCATATCAAGTTCTGCTATAAATCGGTCTACCTCAAGTAAAACACCACACGTTAGACGACTACTGTGTGAATGGGATGCAGCTATGATATGAAGCCAGCTCTACAACTCTCGGGATGATAGGACGGGGAAGAAGAAGAAGAAGAAATAAAGGCACAATGAACTTCAACTCATTTTTTTTTTCTGTATGTGCACAAGAGTTGAAAAAGTTTTGAGCCACCTTAAAGAGATCTCGAATCTAAAATTTATAAAACCTATAAATAATCAGAGGCCAGACTGCTATATTAAAACAGATTCTTTAGCAAGTAAAAATCTTGCAGTTTAAACATACACTTGTATCCATCTGGCGATACAAGACAAACCCCACCCCCCTCTTTAAAGTGGCTCCACCTTGGCAGATATATATATATATTATTGTAATGAATGCACACCTGCTGTGTTGTCAGAGACTGAGCAATTTAAAGGAAAGCGGATCCACAAATTTTGGATGGCATCTCATTATCACAGTAAACACAACCCAAGTCTGCTACCTAAGAAAAAGAAAAGAAACGTATCCCTTCACATCAGATCACCAGGAAACCAGACGCGCCACCATCTGCGTCCAGACGTCTTCCCGTTCCCAAAGTTTCCTAGTTCCTCAGGCGATTGTAGCTCCCACGGAATAAAACAAAAGAAAGATTCGTTTTTCTTTAATACATTTCTGTATATATGCAATTTGGAAATCAAGCTGTTCCAACGATCACACCGTATTGTTGTATGTCCAGATTCGGAACGTCACCGTTGGCATGAACCTGGCTGAACAAATGAAATAACCACTACCTTCTTAAGCCTGTTAATGTTTGTGGGGTTATTAAAGGAGGGGAAATACTAATACCCCATAAAAAACTAGAACAGTACTGCCTAAGGGTGCAGTCAGACGGCTGCATAAGTCGGAGCGAGACCTTACTGTAGTGCACAGACCGGCCGCGGCTCTCCTGACCAGAGCGTGGGGGCCGAATACTAATGCATGAACCGGTCACACTCAGGTAGCCTAAATGGGTAAGATCTAGCTCCGATTTAGGCGGTCGTCTGTCTGCGCCCCACAGGCCAGTGATACCATGTTGCCTTTCTCCAGGCATTTAAGCAAGGCTAAATTATTTTTTTTACTCAAAATATTACATTGTGAACATGTTGTATGAGTAAAAAAAAAAATGTCCATACACATAATGGAGAAATGGATCATTTGGCTGATGAACATAAAATGCCAATTGGCATGAGACTAGATGGTCAAAGGAGCTTGTATGGGGCTGTGTACATGAGCAGTGCAGGGCTTGTGCGTATCCTCCGTCTGAAGACTTTGGGCATGGAGAGGTTCACTCTGTGCTAAGGGGTACAGTTAGAGGTATGTCCAATGTCGAGTATTGTGCACATTTCCTAATTTAATACATACTTGTGATGTCAAGTGATTGCCTCTGGAACTAACCCAACCAACATGTAGCGATATCCTCAGTCTTAAGACTTGGGGCATGGAGAGGTGTCACCCGTGCTGTAGTGGCTGTTACTGAGGTACTGTCCAATGCCAAGTGAATATTGTGCACAGCTCCTATTTTAATACATAATTGTAATGGTCATGTAGTTGCCTCTTATTAACCTGTCCAGCATGCAGCGGTTTTTCTCCATGCTCAATACCAGATCGGGCGAGGGTATACCTACACACCTTATGTGTACAGCCTTATTACAGATCCATAATGGCTCCTTTGATCAGAGTTTGTTTGCTCAACACCCTTGCAGTTGGATAAATATTGGCCGAACTTCATTCCTCCTGATTACACCATTAAACGTTTGGACTCGCCAAAGTATATGTTTTTGGTGGTGAAAGGAAAAAAAATAAAAAACAAAAAAAAACCCAAACACTGCCAGAGAAGTCTGGCTTATCTGCTGCGGTAACAAATGGATGAGGAGTCTGAATTCATACTGCCCCAATCCGTCTCTTGGGAGGCTGTCATACAATTTAGATGGTCCGGCAATACTATGCGGTCTGGTCGATTTTAAATGAACAGGTATGAGGGTATCTCACACACTCATGGCCATGTCTCCAGCTTCAGCTGAGTGTGACCATCTAATCTGATGTAGAAATTAAAGTGTCATCATTGGCAAATTTTATCCTCTAACGAACGAGGGTGGAAAGTCTCATCCGACGGGTCTGTGTCTGCACCATTGATCATGGATACGCCAAACCAACGTGTCTTAGAACTTCAAAGTAAATTTGGGCCGGCTGCTGAACTACACGTTGCAGCCAGCTTGTAATTCTAAGCGACACTTGCCTAGCTTATTCCGGATTCTCACTGTTCTCCAACCACATTCCCAGAAGCGCTGGATACAAAGAGGAGATCGATTTCAGACAATTTACAGTAAACATGAAAAGCCCTGACGAAAAAACCCAAACCACCTAACAAAACGTAACATAGCACGTCTACTGAAGTTGAAAGCAAGGTTTCTTTTCCCCACCCCCAATTTAGATCTGTTACCGCAGGTTTTTTTTTTTTTAGGGACGCTTGCTTTCAGCTTTTACTGAAGTGTGACGTGTTCTATAGCTTTTGGGGAAGAGGGGGGGACTCCATGCACAGCTTTTGGTTACTTGTAAAACAGCAGGAAAACAGGTCAAAGTGGTCGGACAGGGCTTGATGTCAAATACAAAGCGGTTTGCTTTTCAGTCTTTTCCGTTCTTCCAATCCTGACTTGGCAGGCAATTTGGGAAATACTAAGTAAAGAGACAATTACAGTTTGCTCTTAAAACATAATTATTTTTTGTTTTCTCTTAATTCACCCAAGTTATCTTTTTATTTAGTTTCATGAATGAAATCTTTTGGCTTGCATGTTTTGTATCCATGAAATTACTAGTTCCTCAAAAGTATGAAAATGTCTATGGAGGAAGATTGAGGCCCAGAGTATACTCGTATACTCCCGCAGAGTCTTCCGCAATGTATGCGTTATAGCAAAGTCTTGATGTACAGTGCACCAGATTCAAGAAAAGCTACTTGTTTTTCCACAGGAAGCCGATATGCCGTCACTATGAAATCTTAACAAAAAAATCATAATAAAAGAGGAAAAAAAAAAATAAGCTGAATGTTGTGGCAGTCAGCACACAGTGCCAAATGGAGAAGGTAAAAAATACAGCTGGGTCTGCTAGAATTTCAAAAGAAAACCGAGCTCATGCATATGCAATCACAGTCCGTGTGAGTGACATTTGGCAACTGCAAGTGAAAGATACATGGTTCGCTTTAGAAGCATCAAAATGAAGAGGCGGTTTTGTGTCTTGAAGCTTTTAGGGTTTGTCTTCAAATTGGTGGACGTCTGGTGGTGCTAGAAGTCGAGGGACAGAGAAAAGCTGCACTGCAACACACTTAGAAGTTAAACTCTTTTGTCTGAAGGTTGGATGACGGCTCAAAGTTGTAGGTTCCTCCCTGGGTGGCTTCAGGGATGAGGCTTTGATCTTCATCAATCTGCTCCAAACAGAAAATAAAGTCAATTAAACTATGGGTACACAGGAGAAAGGGGCACACACTACAGAACAACAGATTTCTGAAGAACATTCCCTGAAATTTCATTTACAAGCAGCACAGAAATGATCACAGAGATTGACACGGCTCTGGGTGTGAAACTCAGGATGTCACCAAAGACGGCAGTACAAACGGTGAAATGCGACTAATCTGCACCTCACCTGAAGTATTTACTATTGTATTTTTCCAAATAGCGGTAACGTCCTGTAGGAAACATACCACAAGGCCGTGTTCTCAAGTAGCGTGAAAACTGCATTTTATTCTGTAGAAATATCAGCTGCATTTAAAGCCCACCCCTTCCACCCTAAAGTATTGTATTTATATTTCAGCGCTGGATTGGTACTTTAAATCCATGTTCCCTGTCTGATGTTCGCCTTCCAGTGGATTCATCTGTTTCCATCGCTGCTCATTGTGATCTGCTGCTGGCGCCAGAGGTCACAACTCCATACATCTCAATGGCAGCCTCTGAGATGCATTGAGAACTCCTGACATAACCCACTTCCAGGTGAGTCAGGAGTTACGTGATAAGAGGCGCCACAGGACAGGAACAGTGACAGTAAAAAGGATATTTTTGTGTACCCATCGTAAAATCTTTCTTGGAGCTTTCATTGGGGAGATACAGGAGACCATGGGGTGTATGCTTGCTGCCACTATGTGGTGGACACTAAGCTAAATAAAAAAGTTCCTCCTTACGAGTATACACCCTTAGACCAGAGTGAAAACTAGCCAGTTGGTGCAAAAGCAGTAGGAGAAGCATTTGAAAAACACAGAATGGCTCAACAGAAATGTATAAGAAGGGTGGGTGCTGGGTCCTCTCAATGAAGGCTCAGAAAAAGACATTTTACGGGGAGTATACAGAAATCTCCTTTTTTCCATCGCTTCATAAGGTGACACGAGACCATGGGACATCCTAAAGCAGTCACCGAGGGTGGGGAAAAACAGGACTATAAGAAAACAGAGGCTGGGACTTTGATATAGGAGGCCAATGTCCATAGAAAAAAAACACTTATCATTGTTTGGCTCAAGACAACCCAAAATGTGTCAAGAAAGCACTGTGAACGAGCTAAGGGATAGGATAGATCCCTAAGTGTGACTATGCAGTGCCTGGAACACAGTACGATTGCAAGAAATCACTGATAAGTAACCCTTATGTATGTGGGCCTTGAGCACAGATGATCTTTTTCCTGAGATGGAAACTTGCCCACTAAGGTGTGATTGCAACGAAAGTGAATAAGAAACCATCTTGCGTTCGCAAAAAGAACTGCGAACGGACAGATAATTTCTGGGAGAAAAACCTAATCTGAAAATCTGCCCTGGAAGAGAACGGAGGAAGGAAATGGGTCCCCATTACTAGATAAAGGTCAAGACACCCCTCAGAGACAGAGGGATGTATCTGACATGATGTGAGCCCAGCAGGAAAACTGGACTGGAGACTTTTCTCAGAACGTTAAAGCGAAGAAGGAACCTTCCTTGAGAGGGGTCCAGGCTTTACAAGAGCGAGGAGAAAGGTGCCAAGATCCAGCTAATAACTTAAGCAGACAATGCTTGAAACCCTTGGGCAACGTTGAAGATTCCCTGTAAGTTACTGATAAAAAAGGGGTTGATTATAGACTTGTACATTACTGTGCTTTCGTATCAGAAAGAGAGTAAGGCTCTTTCCTTGCTAGAGCTGATCGAGAAGATGAATAATATTTAGCATGGCCTACTGTAATTGTGGAGCGCACAGGGTTAACAGTGCTGTTCTGTAGGCTCTGGCATAATAGAGAGCCTGGCTTACTGCAGTGTGGAGTGCACAGGGTTAACATTGCTGCTCTGACAAGGGTGTGTGCAGAGGGCTGCTTGGGCTGACCAGAGGCATCAGGGAGATGAAGCCCTGTGATAGGCCAGGTTAGGACAGAGCTATGACCAGTGGCCTTTGATTGGCCTGGTCGGCTGGGGCGTCCTCCGACCCAGGACAAGGCCAAGGGAAAAGCCTGGGGAGTAAATTAGTGCAGCCAGGCTCCCTGGGAGAACCAGGACAGTGCAGAGGTCGGTAAAGACCAGTGAAAGTGCAAAAAAAAAGAGTTTTCAGAAACTATATGGAGCTTTAAATTAGTATAGGAAAACCCCCATAAACCAGGGGGAGTTCTAACATTAGAAATGTATACCACACAGTCCAGAATCCATCTTGACAGCACACTGCCAGTGCTGCATGGAGGTATTGGAGGAGTTGTCAGCCATAGGGTGTATCCAGGGTGACTGCGTCCTCTGCCCAGCGTGGTGGTGTCGGCATCAGCTGCCGCAGGATGTCTGGGGTGGGGCTGTATCTATGTCCCTGCTGCAGGCACAGAGGCTGCATCTCCTGGAAGGGGAGAGTAGGACTGATCCTTGCTCAAACTCCCTTTGTCCAGAGAGAAGGAGAGGAAGAAAAGGAGAAGGCGGCTCTTGTTGCAGGTCTGCTGCTATTGCGGGAAGGGGGGGGGGGGGGGGCATTCGTCCCGCTAACCCTCGCTCCACTACCGTAGGGAGGGAGAGGGGAAAAAAGGGATCCAAGGCCTCTCAGCAAGCCCTGTCCAGCAGGGGTGGTGGTGTGGTCTGTGCACAGACAGCTGGTGGGGCAGAAAGGCACCAGGGCATCTGGGCACCCAAGTGGGATGACACCCCAAGAGTGACGCAGGGCAAAGGTCTGGCACTGAGAAGAAAGGATCCAAGGTCTCTCAGCACACCCTGTGCAGTAGAGGTAGTGAGGTGAGGCCTGGGCACGGATAACTGGAGGAGAATCTAGGCACTAGGGCATCTGTGCACCCAAGGGGGATGACACCCCAAGGGTGACAGAGCAAAAGTCCGACACGGATTATGCATATTGGGGTAATAAGGTAACGGTCGAAGTGCCCATCTGTGGCCGTAGTTGGAAAAAAAAAAAAAAAAAAGAGTAAAAATAATAAAAAAAAAAAAATAAATACTAAGTGTACTGAAGAGGAAAAAAATCTAAGCTATAGTTGTGGTCTGGGTCAGAGCACATCTGCCTCCTGTAGACACTAAGCTGAAACTGGCTAGTTTTCCCTCCTGTCTGAAGGTGTATACTAGTAAGGAGGAGCTAACTTTTTTATTTAGCTTAGTGTCCGCCTCCTAGTGGCAGCAAGCATATACACCCCATGGTGTCTCACAATGAAGCAGTAGAAAAAGGGTAAAGACGCCAAACATGAGTATATGACATGTGGCTTAGATTTAACCCCTTCATGACCAAGGGGGAAAATATACTCCCTTCGCTGTGTCCCTACCCTGATGTGAGGTCATGCCCTAAGATTGCATCTCCCACACACATCTGAGCTGATCTGATAAGCTGAGATGTATAGCTAACAGCACTGATCCGATTGGTGCTGTTAACCCTTTGAATTGACAGCACGATCAAAAGCAGGGATTGCGAAGTTCCCTGCCAGTATTGAAGGTCATATCATGCGATCACGAGAACTTAGTTGTTACCTTGACAACCCGGTAAAGAATTTAAGAAAAAGAGGGTGTGATTTCGAAAACGTCTCTCCACTGTATGTTTTTTCCTAAAGGCTTGTAGGCATTTAAAAAAATCAGATTTTTGTGCACGCACAGTAAAATTGTTTTCTCTGCGCCATCATTGGGGGACACAGGACCATCGATGTTATGCTGCTGATCCATAGGAGGCCAACAAGTAAATGTGAAACAGTTAGCTCCTCCTCTGCAGTATACACCCCCTGGCTGGGTCAGACCACACCAGTTTTAGTGAACAATCAGTAGGAGCATATAACAAAAAATTAAAAAGAACATTGAACAATGCAAACTTCAAATGAATTCAAGAGAAACAAGAGCCAAACAGGCAAAAAGGGTGGGTGCTGTGTCCCCCAATGATTGCTCAGACAAAACGATTTTACAATGAGTACACAAAAATCCGTTTTTCTCTATCGCCTCATTAGGGGACACAGGACCATGGGAGGTCCTAAAGCAGTCCCTGGGTGGGAAAGAGAACCATGGCTCAAGGAGTAAGGAAACAGTCCCAGATTCGCAGAAACACCTACTGAGACAAATGCGCCACCACCGCCTGAAGGATCCTTTTACCAAGGCTATGATCAGCAGAGGCTTTGGTATGTACCTTTGTAGTATTTTGTGAGTGTGTGCAGACTAGACCAGGTAGCGGCCTTGCACACTTGTTCAACTGAAACCTGGTGCCATAATGGGAACATTCTTAGACAATAGGATTCCTGGATAGCAGAACGAATCCAACAGGCCAGGGTAGCCTTGAAGGCAGCCTGCCCCTTACGGGATCCTCAGGGAGAATAAATAGGCTGTCCCGACTTTCTGAAGGAAGCCATCCTAGAAATGTAGTGTCTGAGGGCCCTTACGAGGTCAAGGGTATGCAGTGCCTTTCTCCACTCGATGCACCAGAGCCGGACAGAAAAACGGCAAGATGATATCCTCATTAAGGTAAAACGGCAAAGTCACCTTGGGAAGGGAGGTGGGAACTGGGTGCAGTACCACCTTGTCTTGATGAAAAGACAGAAAGGGATCACGACAAGAGAGAGCCGCTAACTCAGAGACCCGCCTGATGGACGTAATGGCCACCAGGAAGGCTACCTTCCATGACGAGGGACGTTGAGAAACTTTCCTTAGGGGCTCGAAAGGAGACTTTTGAAGTCCATTCAGGACTAGATTAAGGTCCCATGTCTCTAGCTTTCTGCAGTAGGGCGGGAACCAAGCAAGAGACACCCTGAAGGAAAGTTCTGACTTGGGGTTTAGCGGCAAGGCGGCATTGCTAAAAGAATGAAAGAGCAGAGATCTGACATTTTAGTGAACTCAGAGCCAGACCGGATTGTAAATCAGACTGCAGGAAACTGAGAACGACTGGAATGGACAGCGGAAGGGGAGAACAGACCTGATCCTTGTACCATGAGAAGAAAAGCTTCCATGTACGGTGGTAAATACAAGACGAGGTTGGCTTCCGAGCCCTGATCATGGTATCGACGATGTTGGGGGAAGAACCTGGGGCGAATCAAGATCCAGGTGTCAACGGTCACGCTGTCAAATTGAAGGCCCTGGAATTCTGGTGGGAAATTAGACCCTGGGTGAGGAGATCCGGTAGATCTGGGAGGCGCCAAAGGTCATCTGCGATGAGCTGCACCAAATGGTCGTACCACACTCGCTTGGGCCAGTCTGGGGCTATTACAATTACCAAGGACTCCTCCTACTTTGATCTTCCTTACTACGCTTGGGAGTAAGGGTAGTGGAGGGAAGATGTATGGCAGACGGAACTGACGCCAGGAGCATAACAGTGTGTCCACTTCGATGTACAACGGATCGCGTAACCGAGCGATGAACGCGGGCACCATGGCGTTTGGCCGAGATGCCATCAGATCCACGTCTGGCGTCCCCAGTGCCACCCTCGCGATTGATGTAGGCTACTGCTGTAGCATTGTCCGACTGAACGTTGATACGGCGGTCCGCCAGAAGATGGTGAAAGGCTTTGAGGGCAAGAGATTGCGCAAATCTCCAAAAGATTTATCTGTAAGGCTGACTCCCGGGAAGTCCACCTGCCATGGCCAGTGTGGTGACTGTATACTGCTCCCCAGCCTAGAAGGCTCACGTCTGTGGTGAGGACTAGACAGTCCACCGGAAGAAAGGAGCAGGTCCTTGGATAGAGATGTTGGATGAAGCCACCAACGGAGAGCATGCCTGACCGTAGGTGTCAGGCGGAACGTCTTGTCCAGGGAAAAGGGGCTCTTGTCCCAGGCAGACAGGAGAGCCAGTTGCAGTGGCCGCAGGGGACGGCCTCCGTTTCCCTTCCTCCATAGATGCGATGAGGGAGCGCAGAGACTCCATTCTGAACCGCTGGACGTGAACATATTTGTTCAGCTGTTTGTGCCTCCCAAAAAAGATGGGTCCGTACATCCCCTTTTGGACCTCAAAGATGGAGCAGAAACCTCTGAAGTGCTCGGGCTCCGGTATTGAATGACTGGGCATGTCTGGTAGAGGAGGGGGGCTGTCAGGAGACCGCCCATCTGTAGGAGTTTGGGAAGGAACGAAATGTAGACTGAGGTCGTCTGAAAAAGGGGTGTTTTGGCTTATGCTGTCGAAGAGAGGTACTCTTTCCACCCGTGGCGTCCGAGATGAGCTTGTCAAGCGTTCGCCAAATAGGCGATCGGGAAGATAGGAGAGACCAGTGAGTGATCTCTTTGAAGCTCGCCACTGTCTGAGCCAAAGGGCCTGCAGATGGCAATGGCATTAAAAGGCAGCAAAGGCTGCGCAGGTGGCTGAGTCTAAAGAGGCCTGTATGAGGTAGTCAGTCACGGCAGAGATCTGAGTGGTTATGTCGGTGAATTCTTGAGGAAGTGGAGAGTCTTGCAGTGTCTCATCCCAGACCATAATTGCCTTAGCAACCCACACGGATGCAAACGGTGAGAGGGAGGGTCCTGCCACCTCAAAGGCAGAACGTGCGAGCTGCTCCACCTGTCAGTTGGATCCTTGATGGAAGATCCGTCTGGTAGGGATAGTAGTGTTTTGGCCACAAGGCGAGATACGGTTGGGTTGACAGATGGAGAGTCCACCCAGGCTTTGGTAAGGGCCAAAGCGAAGGGGTATCTGGCTTCGATGGTCTTGCGGTTACCGAAGTGCCTGTCAGGCTTCTCCCTCTGTTTAGTCATAGTGGCCTGAAATTCTGGATGGTCAGCAAAGATTTTTTTGTGGTCTCTTTGCTCTCTTAAAGGACACTGCATGGTCCGGAGTTGAGGAGGGGACAGTGTCCACGTTTAAGGTAAGGTTAACCGCCATGGGCAATGTCAAGGGAATAGTCTAGATAGCATTCACCATCTTCTGGTTCATCAGAAGAGGTAGCGTATGGTCCCTGATCCTGGGAGGGGGAGCCATGAGATCGTGAGAAGAGACAGAAGACACATTCCTATGGGATCTTTTTCTGGCCATGACAGCAGATGTGGTAGGCACCCCGGCAGGTCTGTGATGGACCCTCTAGTGCCTACTCCGTCCTGGGGGCCAGTGTTGCTTGGGGGACGGTACTGGCCTGGACCAAGTTTTGTGATAGCTTTTCCATTGATTGGGTCAAGAATATTGCCCATTCCGGTGGGCTTGGAGCTCTAGGCTCCGTGCTGATGGCGGGGGCATTAGCAGTAGTAGCGGAGGGCTCCTCGGTTTCTGTGGCCATGGTACAGGCCTGGCAGTAAGGAACAGTAGCTTTCGTGGAAGCTCAGAGTGGCAGATGACACAGAAGGAATAATAAACCGTGGGGGTTTTGTTTTCTTAGATGCTTTTGCAGTGAGAAAACAATAAACTGAATGGGTAAGCAGAGAGGTTAAGGCAGGACTGCGTAAGAGTGCACAGTCCTCACCAAACTGTGTTGTGCCTTATCCAGAGCAGCGTAGGTGCTGTGTCCCCTTGGTCCTGTGCCCCAGTGCTAGTCCACACTGAGGAGGAAGCTTCAGTGAAGAGATTGAGTTGCAAGGGGTCAGAACTATAGGGGCAGGGTAGGTATAAGCGCGGGTTGTGCCCGGGGTCGTGGCCTTCACATCCTCAACCCAGGCTGCCAGAAAGTGGATGGGGACTGCAGCGATGAAGGCAGGTGCAGAGTCCTCAACCCAGGCTACCAGAAGGAAGGCCGGGGAGTGCAATGGTGCAGGCAGATGCAGACTGTGCAATTTCAACCCAGGTCCCTGTGGGGGAAGACTGGGGGTAGCCGGGCTCAGACAAATCGCTGCAGTGCAGGGATCTACGCTTAGGCATAGGGTGTGGCACCTTATGCACTGCACTGTCTGTTGCGGAAATTAGAACCCGAAGGAACAGTCGCCCCCTTGAGTGTAAAGAAGCATAGTACCCGGTGATCCATCGTCGCAGGAGGGGGTACGTGGAGGTGACACTCCGCGTTCCTGCCTGTTGTAGATTGTGGGAAAGCGGTACCCCGAGGGGTGCCGTCGCCCTTCTCAGGAAAAATTCCAAAAGCAAGAAGGATAGATGTGCCTCCTACAGATACTAAGCTAAAACTGGTGTGGCTGGCCGAGCCAGGGGGTGTATACTGCAGAGGAGGAGCTAATGTTTCACATTTAGTGTCAGCCCCCTATGGATCAGCAGCATACACCCATGGTCCTGTGTCCCCCAAGGAGGCGATAGAGAAAATACAACTACATTTTTGAAAGGGACTGCCCACTTTTGTTACATTAATGAACTATCCTAACAGGTAATCTGTCACCAGGTTTTTGCCACCCATTGCGAGTAAAGCATTATGTAGGAAGAGGAATTCCAGCAATATATCACTTAACGGGCTGCTTAGTTTACGATTGATAAAATCATTATTTAATCATCATTAGAAGACTAGTAAACCCGCTGCCATGTAGACCCCCATATTAGCTCTGTATAAGGCTGGCTTCAGACTTGGACGAACTCTGCAGCGTCTTGCGGATGGCGAACGCAAGCCGAGCGCATACACCACCAACCCCATGTTAAACATGGGGACGCAGGTGTATGCGCTCAGCTGCGGATGGCAGTGTGCACGGATAGACTTCAAGGTGTGATTTGTACGCATGCGGGTGCTTGCATACAAATCATACATTCTCATCCGCACCATGAACGCAACATGTCGCGTTCATGGTGTGGATGAGAATGTATGATTTGTACGCAAGCACCCGCATGCATACAAATCACACATGAAGTCTATCGTACTGATAGACTTCCATGTGTGATTTGTATGCATGCGGGTGCTTGCGTACAAATCATACATTCTCATCCATCCACATGGTGTATCCACATCGGACTGCCATCCGCAGCCGAGCACATACACCTGCGTCCCCATGTTAAACATAGGGATGGGCGGTGTATGTGCTCGGCATGCGCTCCCCGCCGCAATACACAGCGGCGGGGAACGAAAGTCTGAAGGCAGCCTAACCCCCATCAGATTGCCAGATAGTGGAGTGGGTGGGGTTATACAGAGCTCACCATTCAGAGATTAGATCTGCAGCAGATAAAAACTGATTTTCGCAAAACGACAGCAAGCAAGTGACACATTGTAATCAAGGTCTCTGCCCCTACATTATGCTGCTCTCAGGGTAACAAAAACTTGAGACATACCGTATTTCATTTAAGATAGTCTTCGATATCACTTGGGTGTGGACGCGACACCTGGTGCAAATTGCGTCCGAATTTGATCAGTTGTGGAGCTGCACAGCTTTGACTCCAGTATCTGTGGCCGGGTAATGCAAAGCTGAAGACAAGAAATCTGCAGTATGGTATGAATATTAGAGAATGTATAGCATGTGCCTGAAGTCATAGCAATATCTTATTGCCATCCTTTCAGATTTTCAGTGTGGATTTTGTGAAGAGCACAGCCATGATCCAAGTGAAATACGCTAGTTGTTTAGGGAAGGGCAGTAGGGAGACATCCAGGGCAGATGAGATCCAAGTGTGAATTGTAGGTTTACATGAGAATATACATTATTTTAGGAAGCAAAACACAACGAAGGGGACTTACATCATCACCAGAGAAATACTGATCTATGATTTCAAACGCTAATTTGTAAATTTCTTCATTCTCGTGCTGCTGCAATGCTTCTATCTTCTCCAGGCCTGAAAGAGAACAAAGCCATCAGTGGGTGACATGGAAATGATGAAAACATTAGGAATATAGTCTGCAATATATATTGTGGGTTCTGAGACAAAATGTATACATAATTATATTATTGCAAGAATTCATCATGACTGAAAACTGAAAAGCAATGTGCAGAAATTAATAAAGCACGGCCAATCTAATATATAAAGTTGTGTGTGTCAAGCCCTGCTCACCCCAAATAGCCCCGCCCACTTCACAGGCTGTAGCTCCATATAGCCCTGCCCTGGGACCATGTGGAGCTATGAAGGGGCAAGGGTACATATGGGGGTGGTACTATGAAAGGGGCAGAGCTAGTGGGAGGGGTGGCATTATACATAAATACACACAGATTACCATATATGGGTGATATTACCATATATGAATATTATGACCATATATGGGCATTATGTCCGACCAACGCCGGCTCTGCATCTAGTTGCTTTATAAAACTGATCTATAGTTATCTATACACACACAAGATCTTTAGGATTGTCTACGTAACAGACTACATTAGGCAGAAAATCAAAATTAAAAAAACTTTTGCTGTTGTTTAAAGGGATTGTCCAGGACTTTTTTATTGATGCCTTATTCTCAGGACAGGTCATCAATATCTGATAGGTAGGGGTGAGACACCCAACAGTCCCCCGGATCAGTTGTTCCCGGCCAGCTGTGCCAAATTGCAGAGCTGCACATCACAATCAACCAAATAGTGTCCGCTGCCAGGTACCGCAACACCTGCCCCAATACATTAAAATAGGGGGAGTTTATCAGCAGTACCGAGCTGCTGCCACTAGTCCATTGACAGAGCTGTGTAGCTCCAAAACTCGGGGTATCCGGCCTCCACTGGCATCAGGAACAGCTGATTGAGGGGTGCTAGGATCATACCCCCACCCATCAGATATTGATGACATATCCTAAGGGAAGCCCATCAATATAAATGTCACAAACAAACCCTTTAACTTTAAAGGCTTAAGTTTGGGTTACACGCTTCAATGTGTCGGCGAACGACCAATGATCCGGCTTGACCTACATTGCTGGAACGACGTTCAATGATCGCTGGTGAGGTGTCACATGTACTGATATCGAGAACACGCAGCAACGATTCAGCGACAAGTGAATGATACTTGTGGTCGTTTGATCGCCTACGTCCTTCAGTTCTGAATAGGCGAAGTCGTAAAGGAGTTAGTTATCATGGTGTCACACACGACAATGCAGCAGATCGAAAGTACGATCAACGACTGATTTATGGTCCGGTTCTCAAACCTGCGATCAACGATCAGCCAACTTATCGCAGGTCGTATCTACGTGTCACACGAAACGACGTTGTTACGACGTCATTTGAACATCTCAAAACCAGTGACGTTTCAACGACATTGTTACCGATATCGTAGCGTGTAAGGGGCCTTTAGTCTGTGTAAGAATGGAAAAAAAACACTCCTTGTTTACCCTCTTCTGCTCCAGCATTTGCCTCAGTCTACGGCATATGACGGCTGATGTGAATCACTGGGCTCAGCGGTCATGTGCCGTTTACACTGGCATGAAGGCTGAATCCAATGACTGGCAATAGTCATGTGCTGTAGTCACATTAACAAGGAATAGGGGCAGCAGTGGAGGGTCAGCACGTGAGCAGCAGGGTTAAGTAGTGCAGATTTTCCCATTTGACATGGACCTAGCTTTTAAAATAAAAGATCATAAAGCTGGGAGACCTCTTTAAAAAGCGCCTCCACCACACATTCACACAATAGTCTAACAAGGATGTCCACATGAAGTCTTCCAATGTGAATCTTATGTCAGAATGTCCACATTTATGAACGGCTATTAAAACTAGTGGATTTTGGCCGGCACTTCAAGAACACAATGTATTTCATGCTTTTAACAATGCAGTCATGACACGTTATTTCAGCGAGGTTTAGACACCCCTTTAATCAGATGGGGTATTACAACTGAGATTTATTGCCTTGTTTCCAATGCAAAAAACGCACCAAAGAAACATGACTTAAGTTAAAAACATGACATCAGTGTTTATTCTACTTCAATTGAATGAGAAGCTTGTTACAAGCTGATTTGAAGCTTTTACTTCATTCTGGATTTTGGAGTAGAATTCGCACTAAAATCCACCTCAAAATGCTGTGTGAACACACCTTATGGAAGGCTCTTTATAGATGCAAAGGTGACACTACAAGGTTTAGAGGCTTAAATTGTAGTATATTTTCAAGCAAGTGAAAATCGTGACCCTCAACCCCATCTCCAGAGTCCGCATGTAGTGTTCATCATACTGGCATCCTTCTATAGGAAATCCCGGGCACTAGGGCTCGCTGTGACTGCAGCCGCTGCGTCCTATGGCAAAGTTCTCATTCACTGCAGCATTACTACAATTTTTACCAATTCATTTCTCACCTCCACACTCCTCTATGATCTCGGCAATTGTGCTCGCTTCATCTCCTGCCATTATAAGAATGTTTTTTAAGCCATCCAAGACAACCTGGACAACTTGTGAGTCTTTCACAGCCAGTAAGTTGCAAAATGGTGGGATGACATTCTGCTGCACGAGGTACTCCACCTGTGAAGGACAAGCAGAAAGTGACATTTATACATCATACTATGGCTCTGGGGACAAACTGCAGCATGACTAACTTACTTAGGGTCACGTACTAGAGCAAAAAAATACGGCACGCCGGTGTTAGCGTTGCGGTGCCTGAGGATTCGATCCTATAAATGCAGTAATGAGAGACTCGGCAATAAAGAATGATTTCAGATGAATATTTAATGGGTTATAATTTAAGATGTTGGATCCCGGATTAATAAATTTAGGTCTAAACTAAACCTTCATCAGATATGTTTCTTTATGTTGTTACTTTTATTTGATGAAGGTCTAATTTAGAACTAAACGTTATCATTCATGCTGTTGGATCCCGGAATATTCACCCCAAACCATTTGAGTGCAGAGTCTACCACTACTAACTTACTTAGGGTCACATTTAGTTCTCAGTTATTTATTCCACTAACCCCCTCTCCACCGCCTCCTCTCTGGAGCGCTCTGGACTGCCTGTTCCATCTGTAATAAACTCCACTTCATTCACAACCGCTTTACCTCTCGCAATCTCTCCTTCCTGGGCCTCACTGAAACATGGCTGACAACCTCCGACACGGCCTCCCCTTCTGCACTGGGCTATGGCGAGCTTTATTTCTCCCACACAACTCGCACTGGCAACAAACATGGTGGAGGAGTGGGTCTTCTAGCAACTGCATCTTCAACCCAATTCCTCCTCCTCCCTCCCTTATCCTCTTATCCTTCAAAGTGCACTCTGTTTGTATCTACTCTCCCTCCAACCTCCAAGTGGCCGTCATTTATCATATCCCAGGTCCAGCCACTACCTTCTTTGACCAATTCTCCATCTGGCTTCTTCACTTTCTCTCTGCCGACATTCCCATCATCATGGGCAACTTAAACATCCCCATTGATACCAACCAGTCAACAGCCTCCAAACTCCTGTTACCTGCGTCATCCTTTGGCCTCTCTCAATGGTCCATCACAGCCACCCACACAGATGGACATACATTAGACCTCATCTTTACTCGCCTATGCTCCCTAACACCACAACCCCCCTTCTCCTCCTACCTTACCACCATCTACTTACCTTCTCACCTGTCACTCATGTCCACCAACTCGCACACCCACGCAGAAACCGCACACACGTTGACACTCACATACTGACTATTCTACCGCTTTCATCCATATCCTCACTCCACGACATAGATAATGGCACAGCTTACAACAACTCCACACTCACATCAGCTATTTTCCAACAACCCCAGGCAGCTATTCCACACATTTAACTCCCTCCTCCACCCCCCACTGCCCCCTCCTACTTCTTGTATCTCTGCAGAAGACTTTGCAACATACTTCACCAACAAGATCAACCAGATCAGACAAGTCTTCGCTACCCAACCACCACAACACCCCCATGTATACCAGACCTCTCCTCTCCCCCACTAACCCTCCTCCCCTCCATCACTGAAGGAGAACTTGCACACCTCCTCTCCAGATAGCACCTCACCACTTGTGCACTGGACCCCATCCCATCCCACTTCCTCCCTAACCTCACCGCAACACTTATCCCAGCCCTAACCCACCTGTTCAACTTATCACTAACCTCCTGTACCTTTCCTTACGCTTTTAAACACGCAATTACCCCCATCTTAAAGAAGCCATCCCTTGACCAGACTTCCACATCCAGCTACCACCCCATGTTACGACTCCCGTTCGCCTCTAAACTTCTTGAAAATCATGTCCACATTGTACTCTCATCCCACCTCTCATCTAACTCTCTCTTTGACAACCTTCAATCTGGCTTCCCCCCCACCACTCCACTGAAACTGCCCTGACCAAAATTACTAATTACTTACAGCCAAAACTAAAAGACACTTCTCCATCCTCCTCCTTCCTGAATTATCCTCTGCATTCGACACAGTCGACCACTGTCTCCTATTACAGATCCTCTCTTCCATTGATATCACTAACCTTGCCCTCTCCTGGATCTCCCCTTACCTTTCCAACCGAACATTTAGTATCTCCCATGCTCACATTACCTCCTCGCCCCATCCCCCCTCTGTTGGGGTCCCTTAAAGGGAACCAACCACCCCAAATGACCCCCCCGGACTGTTAATATGTGTCCCTACACCCAGCACACACATTTGGGGCAATCGTTTTTGCTAAAAAAAAACTGTTTAGTAGAAGCTAAGATATATGTTTATAAAGTTTAATAAATCGAGACGGATGGGTGTTGCCTAGCTTTGTCCACGTGCAGTGTTCGTGCCTGTGATCCTCCTCTCCCCCCTCACTTTCTAAGAGCCTGCCTGCGTCATGAAAGAGGCGGGGCTAATCGCGTCATGAAAGGGGGTGGGGCTCGTCGCGATTTAGTCCCGCCCCTTTCATGACGCAGCCAGGCTCTTAGAAATTGAGAGGGGAGGGGGGAGAGGAGGATCACAGGCACGAACACTGCACGAGGACAAAGCTAGGTAACACCCATCGTCACGATTTATTAAACTTTATAAACATATATCTTAGCTTCTACTAAACAGTTTTTTTTAGCAAAAACGATTGCCCCAAATGTGTGTGCTGGGTGTAGGGACACATATTAACAGTCCGGGGGGGTCATTTGGGGTGGTTGGTTCCCTTTAAGGCTCTTTCCTGGGACCCCTCTTTTTTTCCAAACTATACTCTTGGCCTAGGACAACTCAAAGTCCCATGGATTCCAGTACAACCTGTACACTGATGACACTCAGCTCTATCTCTCTGCCCCAGATGTCACCTCTCTGCTGTCCAGAATCAGGGAGTGTCCATTAGCCATATCCTCCTTCTCCTCTCATTTTCTTAAACTAAATGTAGACAAAACTGAACTCCTCATCCTTCCATTTCACGCACCTCCATTACCTGACCTATCACAATAAATGATATCACATTTTGCTCTGTACCTTAAGTCCACTGACTTGACTCCGCCTTATCCTTCAAACCGCACATCCAAACCCTTGCCACCTCCTGCCGCCTCAAACTTAAAAATATCTCCAAATCCGTCCCTTCCTCAACCCTCAATCTGCTTAACTACTAGTGCATGCCCTCATCATCTCCTGTCTCGACTACTGCAACCTCCTCCTCTGTGGCCTCCCTGCTAACACTCTTGAACCTCTCCAATCTGTCCTCAACTCTGCTGCCCGACTAATCTACCTCTATCCTCACTGCTCCCCCACTTCTACCCTCTGCAAATCCCTCCACTGGCTCCCAATTCTCCAGCGTATCCAATTCAAACTACTAACACCGACTTACAAAGCCGTCCACAATCTGTCCCCCGCCATATATCTCTGAACCAATCTCCACTATCATCCAACTCGTAATCTTCGATCCTCCCAAGACCTCCTTCTTTTCTCCACACTTGTACGTTCTTCATCTAACCGCCTGCAAGACTTCGCCCGAGCAGCCACCATTCTCTGGAATTCTGCACCTGAAAACGGCTGACTGTCCCCTACACTCGAACCTTCAAGCGGAACCTGAAAACCGATCTCTTCAGAACAGCCTGCAATGACCACCGTGCCACCTCACCACCACTAGACCCGGCGCTCCACCACCACCGAAGCAGACCCAACCTACTGTTTCCCTCCCCATTGCCCTGTAGAATATAAGCCCGCAAGAGCAGGGTCCTTTCTCCCCTCTGTACCAGTCTGTCACTGTTAGTTTGTTCATTGTATTTTTAACTGGTTTGTATGTAACCCTTTCTCATGTACAGTAAAATAAATCAATGGTGCTCTATAAATAAATAAATAATATGGTTTAATGTGACAATTGTGTGTTAGCAGGATTAAATTCTACTTGAATTTTACAAACATCTATATTTTCCAAACTACGTACTTTTTTTCCCCCCCAATTTGCAGCAAAAGAAATCAGCTAAATAGGAGGCCGCCGTTTTACAGAACTAGAGACGTCCAGACAAACTGATAAAGTACATAATACTCCCCTCACAATTGTCCCATCCCCACTATTCCGGCCATAGAGCATCTTTTCTCCTACCAGTTAGGGCAGAGGGACACTATGCGAGCAGCATGTGAGTATCTCGCATGAGTCACCCAGCACGGCCTCTGCCTCTCTTAACAGGAGCATGGAGCTCCATAGAAACACAAATCGGCTCCACGCTCCCATGCAGAGAGCCAGCGGCCGGGCAAGGTGACTCATGCGAGATGCATATGAGTAACTCACATGCAGTTCTCATAAGTGTGTCTCTGCCTTATACACATGGTCTTCAGCCTCTTCCCCAACAAGGCCTGATTGATGGCACCGCGCATGCTCCATAATGTCTGGACGCGTATCGCTCGAGTGACGACATGGCACACATGCACAATGACGCCAGAGGCCATGTCAAACCACAAGCCGTGGCCTGGACTGTAGATAATATGTGCAACAGTAGAGGGAGAACAGAAGATGTGCAGAGTATCGGTGGGCTGAAGAGCAGGCGGATACATTTATTATGCGCTGCATCTGGAAGGACCCCAGAGAATACAGGATGTTTCATTTGCAGCAAATTAAATTTCCCTGTAAAATCCACTTAATTTGCAAATTGGTCTTGGAAGATCCGCTCATCTCTACCTATTGTTAAATCTAACAATACTAAAGTGCGGCAGATTTAGTAAAAATGATGCAGAGAACAGTGGATCACTTTATAGTCACAACTAATCAGATAGAAGTAATTTTTCAATGTTCTGAAAAAGCAACTTTGCACAGTCTATTAAATGTTCAGGAATATAGTAGTTTTGTGTTCACATCTGGAAGGCAGAGCAATGTGTCTCCATAGGCACAAGCCTATGTTCTTACTATTTTTGGCTGGATCCACAAGGGACCCTAAAGGCTGGGTTTCCATGTATCTGGTCCCATCACTTAGTTTATGTGTCTCAAATTATCTCAAAATGGCTCACTACTTTTACTGGAAAATGTGAGCCAGATCAAAAAATGCAACATAGGGGGACTGATCCATCAAGAGGGTTAACAGAATGGTCATAAAATTCTTTAAATGTTACTCGTTTTGGCCTTTTTAAGCCAATACTGGCTATGCCAACGTCTTGAACAGTGGGCAGAACGAGATGTGGCTAAGTGTGCCAGACAAGTCACAATTTACCCTAGAAGTGGTTTAACTTACAACATAAGTTGGCACTAGCCTCTTAATGGATTTCCAGGAAGATGGGGAAAACAGAGGTGTGTAACTGTCCGCGCTGCCGAAGTCCACTTGCTTCAGAGAACACACGGGTCAGTATGTTCAAGCAAAGATCCTTTATTGAATCCAATTTTGGATTCAATAAAGGAACTTTGCTTGAACATCACTGACCCGTGTGTTCTCTGAAGCAAGTGGACTTCGGCAGCGCGGACAGTTACACACCTCTGTTTTTCCCTATCTTCCTGAGATTCCACGTGCGAGTGGTTGGTGGAGGTTCAGCGGCAGCCGGCAGGATATTGATGATACATGTCTGTATACCAGTTGTGGGTCTCACAAACATAGGTGAGTGGTTTACCTATATACCACTGTGTCATAGTGTCTGAGTGATAGGGCACTATTGCGCCTCTTGTTCCCCCTCCCCTTCTTTTCTTTATGGATTTGGCACACCAGTCTTAATGAATCGAGGTCATAGGCGTGTGCTGGAGTCAGATACTGCTTACTCATTATGAAGCGCAGCACACCTCTTAATGAATCTAGCACGTGTGAAAAGTGCTGAGAATTTCGATGCGCTTTGCCACTAATTTTACATGAGCAATGAGCACTTTGTCCTGCCTCCTTTGCAAGAGCTAGGCAAAAACGAAGCAAACACACCAAAAGTTGCTACATTTTAGCGCACTGCAGCCTCGTGTTACGTCACAATTTTATGACTATTCATAGCTTTTTACATAGATTTCTACAGGATCCATTCTCACATCAGGTTCCCTCTGGTGGTTCACTGCCATGACAGAGGGGGGAAAAAAATTAAAAAAACAACAACTCAGGTCACTGAATATATGGAAATTACTATTTCTCAAATAAAAACCATTTCATTAAAAAAAAAAAAAAGTGTCACTTATCACAGGTAGATGCTAGAGAACCTCTACAAGGTCACTGACCCATGACCTTATCACAGGTAGAGCTAGAGCACCTTTACAAGGTCACTGACCCATGACCTTATCACAGGTAGATGCTAGAGAACCTCTACAAGTCACTGACCCATGACCTTATCACAGGTAGATACTAGAGCACCTTTAAAAGGTCACTGACCATGACCTTATCACAGGTAGATGCTAGAGAACCTCTACAAGGTCACTGACCCATGACCTTATCACAGGTAGATACTAGAGCACCTTTACAAGGTCACTGACCCATGACCTTATCACAGTAGATACTAGAGCACCTTTACAAGGTCACTGACCCATGACCTTATCACAGGTAGATGCTAGAGCACCTCTACAAGGTCACTGACCCATGACCATTTCACAGGTAGATGCTAGAGCACCTCTACAAGGTCACTGACACATGACCCAAGTTTTGCTGTAGATCCTTGGCTTACCTGGTCTTTCCGGCCGCTTATCGTTAAGTTGCTGATCGCCCATGCAGCTTCTTTTTGTGTTCCAAAGTCACCCTGCAGGACAGAAAAAGACAACTGTAGAGGTGCGAAGATGGCGAAATTGTACACCTAGAGAAACAAGGCCTGAAGTATCCATTATGTTATCCAGTTACAGCAGTACACAATGAGGGACCCATTAATTCCTCTTTGTATCAATAGATTCTGTAGGAATTCCCTTATATTAATTTAGAAGGGCCGACTTCGGCCTGCTAACAAGCGCGAGCTGACTATATACAAGTTGATCCGTCTATATAAATAGGCTGATGGGAGCAGAACAATCAGTAATAAGACTTGTTCTCATCCATCAAAATCATGTTACTGGCAGTAAAGGCCTTCAATATATGGAGCAATGAGTGCAAATAATAATATCAGACTGACAAACTGATGGATCATTATAAATAATCTATTAATTTCCAGCAGTTTTATACAAGACAATAAAAGAGAATAAAGCCTATGATTCCATGCTCACCTTGGCTAGCTGGTGTATTATCATGGGGATTAGTCCGGCATCAATAACAGCTTGAACTTGCTGCTGATTTCCAGCTGTGATATTGGAGAGGAACCAAACTGCTTCCTAAAACAGAAAAAACAAAGGATCAAACTGCAAAGTTAATAGTGAGTGAAATGTCCACAATATCTGCTCTATATAAGATAATAATACATTTAAAGGGAACCTGTCACCAAATTTTTGCAACCTAATCTGAAAATAGCATAATATAGGACCAGAGATCCTGATTCCAGCGATGTCACTTACTGGGCTGCTCTGTGTAGTTTTGATAAACTCATTGTTTAATCAGCTGGAGATCATCATTAGTCTGGTAGTCTGGCATGTTCACATTCTGCTAAATCTGCAGCAGAGAAAACACTGATTTTATCAAAATGATAGCAAGCAGCTCGGTAAGTGACACATCACTGGAATTAGGGTCTCAGTCTCTATATTATGCTGCTCTCAGATGGGATGGCAAAAACCTGGTGACAGGTTCGCTTCAACTCAGCGATAATACTCGCCCCCTGCTGAACCAAACTCCAATTATTACAGAATTGTATGTCCCGGTCACAAATACCTTATTAATTTTCTCCTTAGGATGCGTCAGTAGATTTTGAAAGTGAGCGAGAACGTCGCAGTTTAACACCACTTGAGTCTGTTCATCTGTGCCAGTTACTATATTACCCACTGCTCTTAATGCTGCCGTCTACAAAACAGAAATAAGGATCATTCAATACATTAATACACATGTAGCCACTTCTATAGAATATTCAGAATTCACTGCCACTAAGAGGAAACAAAGCCATTTTATGCTGCCCACGAGTCAAAGACCGATCATTTCAGATATAGACATGTTACTGTAAAAAGATGAGGTGTTTTAGAGGAAACAGTGAGGAGCACGAGGAGGAGTCTGCTGAGCGCCTGCTAAACTCTTACCTGAACTTTTACTTCCTGATGACTCAAAAGTGGCACCAAGTATGGCACAACCCCAGAGTCTATCACCATCTGGATTTGTTCATTGCCACCGTCAGTGAGGTAAGACAGAGCCCATACTGTATCCACTAGAATCTAAAGAGGAAGAGGCACAAACATTAAACACAAAATCAATGCGACAAGAAATCTATTATATTAGAAGGTAAATCAGGGCTGTGAAAAATGGACCAACTCAAGACTCCTAAAATATAGAAGGTGAGTACAGTAGTTCAATGCAGAATGTGCTCAATAGTATTATGTTCTATATAAATATCTTTATTATTGAATCATAATGACTAAAGTGTAAACGTCATTTTATTGCAAAAAGAAAAAAAAAACAATACTGCACTGGTTGTTAATGATGGGTCACATAGCAGCTAAGATAATGCTTTTTTGTGCCATATGAGTCATTTTCCCACATTTTTCTATGCTCTTTTAAAAACTGCATTTTATGGCTGTGTGGGGCGTGGCCAGAGCCCCACAGTGTATGCCAGAAACTGTGTATTTCAACAGCTTCTGAAAGCATCTGATAGGGATCACTGCAATGTGACAGCAGACAAGGGGTTAACAGAGATCGTGACCGAGCTGTGTGGAGCCAGATTACAGATCACATGCTTGTACCAAGGAAAGAAGAGTTTGTAGTGATCCTCACATTGCTCAGTAACTAAGCTGTAGGCCAAAGTATTTTGATACATTGTCACTGCATCAGCTGCAGTCAGGAGCGCGCACAGTGTAGGCCATGTCCCCTCCCTTAGATGGTTACACGCCCGTATTCAGTGTGAAGGCGGATCTGAGTGAGAATGAACATGTCTGCTGCACACACACAGCGCAGTGGGAACACCTTGTGGAAGTTTTATTAATACCGTATATACTCGCGTATAAGCCGAGTTTTTCAGCCCAAAAATTGGGCTGAAAAGTCCCCCCTCGGCTTATACGCGAGTATATACCCAGTATACAGCCGCCCGCCACCCCCATCAGTATACAGGCCCCCCCCCCCATCAGGATCCAGGGCCCCCCTCCTTGCTCCGCAAAACCTGCAAAGGAAAATCATTATACTTATCACTGTCCTGTCGCCGCCGGACCGCCGCTTCCATCGCGATCCCCATCTTCTTCCAGCGTCTTCCGGTTTCCTGTGGTTGGCGCAGGCAATGACGTCATTGCCTGCGACCACCGGAAGCCGGAAGACGCTGGAAGAAGACGGGGATCGCGATGGCAGCGGCGGTCCGGCGGCGACAGGACAGTGATAAGTATAATGATTTTCCTTTGCAGGTTTTGCGGAGCAAGGAGGGGGGGGCCCTGGATCCTGATGGGGGTGGCGGGCGGGCGGCTGTATACTACCACTGGGGCTGCTGTATACCACCACTGGGGCTGCTGTATACCACCACTGGGGCTGCTGTATACCACCACTGGGGCTGCTGTATACCACCACTGGGGCTGCTGTATACTACCACTGGGGCTGCTGTATACTACCACTGGGGCTGCTGTATACTACCACTGGGGCTGCTGTATACTACCACTGGGGCTGCTGTATACTACCACTGGGGCTGCTGTATACTACCACTGGGGCTGCTGTATACTACCACTGGGGCTGCTGTATACTACCACTGGGGCTGCTGTATACTACCACTGGGGCTGCTGTATACTACCACTGGGGCTGCTGTATACTACCACTGGGGCTGCTGTATACTACCACTGGGGCTGCTGTATACTACCACTGGGGCTGCTGTACACTACCACTGGGGCTGCTGTACACTACCACTGGGGCTGCTGTACACTACCACTGGGGCTGCTGTACACTACCACTGGGGCTGCTGTACACTACCACTGGGGCTGCTGTATACTACCACTGGGGCTGCTGTATACTACCACTGGGGCTGCTGCTGTATATACCACTGGGAAGGCTGCTGTAACACTGCTGGGGCCTGTATATACCACTAGGGAGGCTGCTGTATACCACACTGCTGGGGGCTGTATACCTGTGCTGGGGTCCACCCTCGGCTTATACACGAGTCAATAGATTTTCCCAGATTTTGGGGGCAAAAGTAGGGGGGCCGGCTTATACACAAGTATATACGGTAGTTTTGAACCAGAATTCAATGATAATGTATATTGGAAAGTTTATTAAAATCAATTGTTCTACATTATTATTAAATAAAAATGTAAACGGCAGTTAGGCTTTTAAGGCCTGATCCTACTACAATTAATTTAACACTTAAACATGAGCCATGTATGAGGGAGTCTGAGTCAGGGAATTTGAGGAGTCTGAGGTTTGTATTACCTCCTCCCCAGCCCTGCTGTAAACACAAGCAGACTATAGACAAGTGGAATCAATCCCTTCACAACATATGATGTAAACGTACGTCATAGGTCATATTCTTGCTTTTCATGAGGCTCACATGCCAAGCTCCCATCTTTCCCTGCATATCATGGTTCATTTAATCAACTATCATGTGCCTCTAAAGGCCCTGTCACACATGTCAACGTCCGAGCGATCCGATTAACGATCCGACTAGACCTAGATTGCTTGAACGACATTCAATGATCGCTAGTGAAATGTCACATGTATAGATATCTATAACGACGTAGCAACAATTCCGCGCCAAGCGAATGAGACTTGCGGTCGTTTGATCGCCTACGTCCTTCAGTTCTGAATAGGCGAAGTCGTTAACATCGTTATCAATGTGTCACACACACCGATGCTGCAGGTTGGACAGACGATCATTTGGTTTTAGGTTCGGTTCAAAAACCTCCCATCAACAATCAGCCACCTTATCGTTGATCGTTTCTACTTGTCACACGCAACGACGTTGTTGCTCCACCCAAAAAGCCGTGATGTACCAACAATATCGTTAATGATATCATAGTGTGTGATGGGGCCTTAACAGTCGTGGATGGATCAGAGATCCACCTGTGGCTGTAAAGTCCAGTGTCAATCTCTGGCAGCAGGATTTCACACATGTCTGCAGGAAGGGGCACATCATTTCCTGCTCCCATTGGTGCGCCTGTGACATAATTGCGGGGTGCTAATGGGTTGTCATGACAGCTGGGAGAAACAACGTCGTAACAACGTCGTAACAACGTCGTTGCGTGTGGCACGTAGATTCGACAAACGATAAGTTGGCTGATCGTTGATTGCTGGTTTATGAACAGTCGATGATCGGCCGCCCAACCTGCAACATCGGTGTGTGCAACACCTTGATAAAGAGGTTGTTGATGACTTCTATTCAGAACTGGAGGATGTAGGCGATCAAACGACCGCAAGTATCGTTAGCTTGTCGCGGAATCGTTGCTGCGTCGTTCTCTATATCAGTACATGTGACATTTCACTGGCAATTGTAGTGAAATAGGTTATCTTATGTTTCTGTACATTTCTCCTTTTCATTTCATTTTTTGCATATTTGTATGTCACTTCTTATTTCCATTTTTTATTGTAAGCACTGTACCTTTTATATTAAAGCTTTAAACTTTATTAAAAAAACAGGAGAACATAGTAATTCCATGATTTTTCACATGTCAAATAACTCATGAATAATAAAAATCCCAGAAAAGGAGTTTTTATATTGGATCTAAAATGGTGTATTGGACCGTAAATATAAAGAATCACCAAAATGAATAGTAATATGCAAAAACAGATTACTTTATTGAATACAACATCAACGGTGATCTTAAAATCATTTGGAGTAACAAACAACCTTGTAAAAGGGCTGGAAAGGATAGAGTAGGTGTAGGTGGAATGAACAAACCAGGACAAGGTCAGACCCATCTAAAGTGCTTAGTATACTAGGGGTTAAGTGAAACCTAACCAGGAACAATCACAAATAGAAGACTAATGGCGGGTTTACACGTCGCGATATCGCAGTACAATTTCAATCAAAAGTCACGTGGGTCGCTCGTTGGACCCGATATCGTTCCTGCGTTGTATGGTGTGAACGTCCAATGCGATGCAGGAACGATGTCAATGCGATATCGGGGATCGAATGAGCGTGCTATTCAATGCCCCGATATTGCATAGCGATTGAAGCCGGATCGTGCTGTGTAAACGCCCAATTACGATGGGATTTGATACGTCACCCATTCACTCCCATGTTAACTATGCGATCCTTGGTTGGGAGGCGGAGACATCGCACGGACGTTGTATTGCGATATCGCAGCGTGTAAACAGTCAATGCGATGCGGGTGAAACGTGCACTAATTGCGCGCTCCCGCGCCATTGAGTTGCGATATCGAAACGATATCGTGGCGTGTAAACCCACCATAAAGGGTCTAATACCAGGAGTCTGTTCTGAATCCAAATACAAGCCTACCCAGAATGCTAGCCTAACTTGCTAATGTGAAAGCAGAAACAAAGATCAAGTTTTAACACTCACCCATTAGTAGAAATGTCAAGTGTTGGTCCTCCCAAGTCCAGGTTTACCGCAACATGTTTTGTGCCAAATGTTGGCACTTCATTAGGGAGTATATGGTGTGTGTCTGAGAACTGCTCCTTATAAAGTGTCCATAGCACAGTGGGTGGCTGCACATGTGAGGTCGGGGGTGTGGCATCCATCTCTACCTGACGTTGCAGGTGTTCTGACGCCTCCCTGAGGGAGGAAAACCTCCAGGATGTCATTACACTTCAGGGAGGCGTGTTTACAGAAACCTGCATCATCGGAGGGTGGAGCCACGACCCGCACATGTGCAAAACACCGCGGTAGCACTGGCATACATCAAATAGCAGGGAAGAGAAAAAAAAAAAAAAAAACACATTCCTATAGCCAACATAATGAATCCAAGAAAGCCACCTAACCACAAGGGAACTGGACCTCGTCCTGGTTTGTTCATTCCACCTACATCTACTCTATCGATTCCAGCCCTTTTACAAGGTTGTTTGTGACTCCAAATGATTTTAAGATCACCGTTGATGTTGTATTCAATAAAGTAATCTGTATTTGCATATTACTATTCATTTTGGTGATTCTTTATATTTAAGGTCCAATACACCTTTTTATATCAAATATAAAAACTCCTTTTCTGGGATCTTTACACTTTAATAAGTCTGAACCTTGTATACATTCACAGCCATAGGAAGGTGTGATTTTGTTGTCTGATAAGTCTTAGTTTAGGGGAACTCATCGGCCCCCCAAAATCCCATGGGTGGGTGGCAGCGTGTGTGAAGCGGGGTGCGCGGTCTGAGTCTGGGTGTGATTGATGCTCCCTTTCAGCATAGGACAGAAGTCGAGTGCTGGATTGAGAGGAGATGGGGTTGCGCCTGCAAGGGTTCATCTAAGTCACGTGCTGGGAAGGGAGTACATGACAGCGATCATTGAACGTCATCCCAGCGATGTAGGAGAATCGTTGGTCGGTTCGCTGACACATTGAAGCATGTAACCTGGGCTTAGGTCCCCTGTAGGGACTCGTCAATGCAATAAAGAGAGGAAGAAAAAATGAAAATTAAAAAATATGAGAAAAATAGAAAAACGAAAAATTCAAATCAAATTTACTTTACAAAAAAACAACACACATTTGGTATCACTGCACTCAAATGTGTGATCCATCAAAATAAAGTAAATTAATATGATCGGTAAATGGCAAAGTGAAAATACAATAGCAGAATTACATTTTTTGGGCACCGAAATGTTGCAATAATATGCAATGAGAGGCAAATCAAAACTGAGCAACCAAAAATAGTGTCAGTAAAAAAAACATTGCTCAGGTCACAAAAAAATAAGCAACAAATCCTGGATCCAGAAAAACTAAAAAAGTCAAGGATCATGGAAAACGGAGACAAAGCATAAAATTGTTTTCTTAGAAATGTATGTTTTTTTATCATTGAAATAAAAAAAAATGATTTGGTGTACTCACCGTAAAATCCTTTTCTTTTAGCCTCTAATTGGGGGACACAGGATGATGGGTTATGGTATTCTGCCACTAGGAGGTGACACTAAGCAACTGAAAGAGAAGCACAGTGGCTCCTCCCAGCAGTATATAACCCTTTGACTGACATAGTCTAGCCAGTTTTGTGCTAAAGCAGTAGGAGGAATAATGACTTAAGCCGGTAAGGTAACAGAAACTTAAAAACAAGAAAACACCAACCACAACAAGGCCAGCTGACCACAGGGAGGGTGCTGTGTCCCCCCCCAATTAGAGGCTAAGAGAAAAGGATTTTACGGCGAGTACACAAAAAAAATCTCCTTTTCTCCTTTGCCTCATTGGGGGACACAGGATGATGGGACGTCCCAAAGCAGTCCCTTGGGAGGTTAAAATAGCATCCACTTTCTGAAACTGCAGTCTACAGGCTAGCGGCCACAGCCTGCAGGACGAGTCTACCCAGACTCGCATCTGCCGAGTCCCGAGTATGAACATATAGTGTTTAACAAAAGTGTGAAGACTGGACAAGGTGGCAGCTTTGCACACCTGCTCAGCCGTAGCCTGCTGCCGAATAGCCCAGGAAGCACCCACCGCGCGAGTGGAGTGAGCACTCAACCCCGATGGAATGGCAAATTGCGTAGGGAATAGGCTTCCTGAATGGAAAGCTTGTTCCACCTGGCAAGAGTGGCCTTGGACGCAGCCATCCCTTTACGATACCCTTCCGGAAGGACAAAAAGAGAGTCCGACTTCCTGAAAGGTGCTGTCCTGGAGACATAAATCCGGAGAGCACGGACCAGATCCAAGGGTGTCCAGAGCTGGACAAAAGGATGGGAGACAAATGTCCGCGTTCAAGTGGAAAGGGGAAACCACCTTGGGAAGAAAGGACGGCACCGGACGCAGCACCACTTTATCCTGGTGAAACGTGAGGAAAGGTGCCTTGCAGGAGAGTGCCACCAATTCCGATACCCGCCGAATGGAGGTAATCGCCACAAGAAAGACCACCTTCTGAGAAAGGTGTTGCAGCGAGATTTCCCTGAGAGGCTCGAAGGGTGGCTTATGAAGCACCTCCAGGACCAGATTTAGGTCCCAAGCCTCCAAGGGCCTCCTTCCTATACGGTGGAACAATCAGAGAGACATCCTGCAAGAAAGTACAAGCCTGGGGTCTTCGTGGCCAATCGGTGCTGAAAAAGCACGGACAGTGCCGAAACTTGACCTTTGAGAGAGCCTAGAGAAAGGCCCTTATCCAGCCCAGATTGAAGAAAACCTAGAATCGCTGGAAGCGAAATACGCAAGGGTGGAAGCCCTCCAGACTCATACCAGCCGAGGAAAGACCTTCCAAGTCCTGTGGTATAAGCGGGCGGAGACAGGCTTTCTCACGCTGGTCTATAGTGCGCGCAACATCTTCCGAAAATCCCGCTCGAGTCAAAATCCAGGCTTCAAGGACCACGCCATCAAAGAAGGGTCCCTGAGTTCTGATGACAAAATGGCCCCTGGGAGAGAACGATCCGGACGGTCCGGCAGGCGCCTTGGGATGCCTGCGGCGAGCTGCACGAGATCGGCGTACCACGGTCTCCTGGGCCAATCCAGGGCCACTAGAATCACCGGGACGTGCTCCAATTTGATCTACTGAACCACTCTGGGAATGAAGGCCAGAGGAGAGAAGATGTAAGGAAGTCTGGACCAGAGCGTCCGATCCCAGGGCTCGCGGGAGCGAGCAAAGAAGTTGGGAACCTATGCATTCATTCGAGACGCCATGAGGTCCACATCCGGAGTCCGAAGCGACTGCAGATCTGACGGAATACTTCTGGATGGAGAGCCCATTCTCCCGAAGCAAGGCACTGACGGCTGAGAAAGTCGCAGCCCAATTGTCGATCCCCGGGATGTGAACTGCTGAGAGGACCCGCTCAGCGGAGGATTGGTTCCACTTCCTGCATAGCCGACTTGCTGCGCGTTCCACCCTGATGGTTAACATATGCCACAGCGTGGCATTGTCCAACTGAATGCAGATGTGGCGGGCCCTTCAGAAGATGATGAAAGCTTTTCAACGCCAAGTAGATGGCCTGAATCTCCAGGAGATTTATGGGCAGACAAGACTCCGTTGGAGTCCACCGACCCTGGGCTGTGTGATGGCGAAAAAACCGCTCCCCAGACAGGAGACTGGCATCGGTGGTCAGCACGTCCCAAGGCCGAGAGAAACGTTCTCCCCCGAGAGAGATGACGGGATCAGCCACCATCGGAGAGACTGCCTCGTTGCCGCCGAGGACAGAATGTCCAGTAAAGGGTAAATGGGGCTGCGATTCCATGCGATAGCAGGGCCAGCTGAAGTGACCGGAAATGGAGCTGGGCAAATGGTACTGTGTCGATCATCGCCACCATCTTTCCCAGAACTCGCATTGCAAACCGGAGGGCGTGCGGGAGTGGCCGAAGGTCACAAAAGCCTCAGCCACCCACATGGAGACAAAGGATGGGGATAGGGACGAACCTGAAGCTTCAAACACTGATTTTGACAAGTGTTCTAACTGATTGTCAGTAGCGTCCTTGATAGACGCGCCATCAGGGAGAGATAGCAAAGTCCTAGAGGCCAAACGGGACACTGGAGGGTCCACCTGCGGAGGGTCTGCCCAGGCTTGTGATATTACTGGCAATAAAGGGTAACGGGACTCGATCGCCTTACGATTACCAAAATGTTTATCAGGCTGAGACCAATGTTTCTGCAGAACTTCCTGAATCTCAGGGTGGTCTGAGAAGACTTTTTGAGGTCTTTTGGGTCTCTTAAAAGAGACCATGGGATCAGAGGATGAGACCAGGGCTGGGTCAACCACTGACAAGGCCTGATTAACGGCCGAAACCAGGTAATCCACCATGGCAGGAGTTTCAGAGGAGGCCGAATCAAAGGGAGCCTCCTGGTCCGGATCCGAATTAGAATCACGGAGCTCACCAGACGAGCGTGATTCATGGGACCTACTCCTTGAAGGGGAGGCCCGAAAATCCTGTGATGGGGCTATGGAGGAGCTTCTGTGGAGCCTCTACCTAGCAGAATCATGGAAGAGAGGGGGGGGTACGAGCTCGTCCCAGAGAATGTGTCTCTTTGCGACCGGATAGTTCGCCCTGGGAACCGGGTCTGCTGGGTGAAGATCGGGGCTGCAGAGCCTAGATCAGTGTCTCAGAAAGTTGTTGTATAGATTGACTCACGGACTGCGATAACGCAACTGCCAACTCCGGGGCAGTAGGGCCACTAGAGGACGTATCCTCACCAGCAGGGGCTTTCACAGGGGCAGAGGCACAGGGCTGAGTGGAAACAGAGGCACAGGCCAGGCGGAGCAGAACAACCGCATGGCAGTGCAGCCTTGCATGTAGTGCAAAAAGCATAACACACAGCAAAGGTGTTTGGTGCCCTCGTTTTTCGGTAAAGTAGCGGCAAAATGATGAAAACCGCTAGGCCACGCACCCCAGTGATGCAGAATCCAGGGCGGACGCCATAGGCTGAGGGGCGTTCTCGGCCGCATCACTACCAAGGGCGGGGAAGGGGCGGAACGCACTGTGTAGGCCCGAATCTGGGGATTCAATTAATGCAGCAGGCCGCCGGGGTCCGGCGCGGAGCACACAGCTGGGGATGCGGCGGGCACAGGGGACCACCGGAGGGCAGCACAGCGCAATACCTTATGACGGCTCCCATCCCTGGACCCCATAAGGGCCAGGGCAGCGGACCATCCATCCCAGGGCAGCCGAATGCAGATCCATCTTCCTTGTGCTGCAGTAGCTGAAAGCCAAGGGAGATCTCCTGCAACCCAGATTCCCAACTGTGGGGTCTGGGGAGGTATGCTGCAGCGGTCCAAACGCAGGCTACAACCCAGAGTCCCAACTGTGGGGTCTGGGGAGCGAAGAGAGAAAATAAACTAACAAAACAAACAGTGTCTCGCCTCCTAAGACACTAAGCAAAAAACTGGCTAGACTGTGCCAGTCAGGGGGTTATATACTGCTGGGGAGGAGCCACTGTGCTTCTCTTTCAATTGATTAGTGTCGCCTCCTAGTGGCAGAATAGCATAACCCCTCATCCTGTGTCCCCCAATGACACGAAGGAGAAATACACGTTTGTTATCTGTGTACGCATGGTGTCCTGGAGAATCAAACTACCAGGTCAGTTTTAACATTTAGTGAACATAAAAAAAAAACTAAATAAATTGTGTAATTGCACTTGTGTGTGCAATTTCACGGTTCTTCGTAACCATGTTACTGTTTTCCAGTACAAAAAAAAAAAAAAGTAAAAAGGCCATGCCGTGAAGGGGTTAACAGCACAAAGTGATATGAATAGCATATACTTACATTAATGTCGGTATGGTATATTAGGACGCACAGAGCCGGCAAAATCTGCAAGAGGAAAGGAAAAACATTAGGTACAGACCATTAGATTGCATAAGTGTGTTTCTGCAATTTAAAGGGGTTGTCCAGCAAAAACATCACAGGATCAGTGGTAACGTTTTGATCAGTGAGGTCTGACCGCTGAGATCTGCACCTATCAACAGACAGGGGGACTTCTACCTGCTGATATGCAATGGCAGTGCTCATGCTGGAGCACAATTCCATTCACTCCCTATGGGGCCACACGGTGCCGCACTCTATGCTTTTTCTTGCAGGCCCACACAGGATGAAAGCAACGGTGAACGAGAATCCGGCCTGTCGCTCCTTTATGTTACAAGGACGAAAGGGCCCCGTCCATGTTCTGCAGGGGGACCCACACCGATCTCCAAGTTGCTACCTATCATGTGGGTAGGAAATTACCTTTTCCAACCCTTGTAAGCCATATAGATATTAAGTGGTTTTTCGGCAATTGTGACATTTGTCCTCAATCCATATAAATAGGTGAAAGTATTTGGTAAGAGAGGCCCCACGGACAGATAGAACAGTGGTAAGGAGCTTTCCACCGTATGACCGCAGTGAGGCAGAGTGGACAGAACGGAGGCGGAGTATGCCTTCTGCCAGACATAGGCCAGCACTATACTGGGGAGTATGGATTGAGGGGCACAAGCCCATTCAAGCTCTTCCATACTGCAGGCCACGTCTAGGTGATCAGTCGTGGGCCCACTGGTAGATGTATACTGTGGGAGACCCCCTGTCTTATTAGTAGGAATGATCCTGAGTGATCGCGCTGTGTGCTCTACACTATAGAACTCTGATCACAACATCTGGACACAAAACCTGTACAAAAACAAACCCACCATCAATATACATTATTACCTCCTGCACAGTCTCCATTGGCGGCGGAGGGTCCTTATTCCTGCACAGATTGACAATGACCCACGTGACGTTCCGGAGGAAGGTGATGGGGATGGAAGGGTTGATGAAGGACAAGAGCGGTTTGACAACTCCGAGTGAGATGACATAATCTCTACACTGAGGACCATCACCTACAGACATGAAAAGGGGTTTACAAAAAATATTATATTAGAAATGTTACTGGAGAAAGATGGAAGGGGTGATCCTGGGATGTATGGGGCGTAGGAGCCCTCTAAAAAAAAAAAATAATAAATAACAGGGTAAGGTTCATATACACAACTTCAGAAAACCCCTGAAATGGGTGATGGGTAATTATTATTATACTAATAAGCCAGGGCTTATAACCAGAATTTAAAGGGGCATCTCTCTCTGTTGTAGAAATGCTGCATATTGTATACATTATTGTGAAAATGGTGCAGTTAAAGGTCTGTCACCCCCAAAAATTACATTTAAGCTAATTAAACCGTAATATGGGAACTTGGTCCATGAAAGCATCATATAGTCTGTAAACATTTACGGTAATAGCTGTAATTACTTTAGTTTGCATGTGGAATAAACCAAGTTTTAGAGGTTTCATGGAACCCAAAGTCAAGAGTTTGGTGACCTTTACGCCTCTCTGAACCCCAATTGTGATGCTGTATGTGCACGCTGACTATAAAGGAGGCAGCGGTGCACAGTGTGGATTCCGGTCCCCATCATTGCCTCTGGTCAGCTGCCACCACTCACTACCGCATCTGCCTCAAGTGCCGAAACCGCAACTATACCGCACCTGCCACAAGCCCCATAGACATTGCATTGGGCTTGCCGCAAGTGAGCCGCAAGTGCGACCATTATGCGGTAACTGCGGCAGATGCGCTTTTTCCACCGCAACTGCCGCGATCAGCGCTTACCGCTGATGTGAAAGGGGCCTAAGCCAGTTATGAATCCACCTAACAGTTGCCTTGTCCATTCTATTCTTTGTCATTTAGGATTGTATGAGATACTTTTGTCAAATGATTTGCTGAAATCAAGATATAGTATATCTACTGCCTGTCCCTGATCCACCCAGTCAGTGATTCTGTTGTAGAAGGATATTAAGTTAGTCTGACATGACTTATTAGTTACAAACCTAAGATGGCTCTGGTTAATCACTTCATTCTAATCCAGGTATTTGCATACATGCTGTTTAATAATATGAAAAGTAAGATGAACGTGGCACTAAGCGTTACCTCTGTCAGGTCTGGATAATCCTCCAGTTATGGCGTGTTCCCAACCGGCGGTGCACTGCCAAAGCACCAGCATTTGAAGAGCAAAAAAGAGAAGGCGGCACTCACCGGGATACACAGGATAGTCCTTTATTCCAAGAACTCATGGAAGCGACACGCGTCGCGAAACGGCGTCGTAGTCCGTTGGCCCTTCGTGCCCCCTCCCTGCACCCTGTCTTCCATGAGTTCTTGGAATAAAGGACTATCCTGTGTATCCTGGTGAGTGCCGCCTTCTCTTTTTTGCTCTTCAAATGCTGTTTAATAATATCTTAAGTGGCATACAAGTGGGCTCACAGGCCTATAATTCTCTGGCTCCACGTTCCTCCTCTTTTAGAAGATGGGTATAACATTTGCTCTTCTCCAGTCCTCTAGGACTTCTCCTTTTCTCCAAGAATTTTAAAGATTACAGAGAGTGGTTCAGAAATGTCCTCTGCTATCTCCTTCATTACCCTAGGGTGTAAGTCGTCTGGATCTGGAGACTTGAATTAATTTATGCTAGTATTCACTCACTATCTCTGTTTATGGATAGCCTGGATTCTTCTATTCGATAGTACAGTGAGGATCAGTTGATGTTACATGTACTGTCTTAGAGAAAACAGATGCAAAATAGGAATTTAAAAGTTCGACCTTCTCAACTTCATTTTTTACCACTTCACCATTTTCATTCTGTAGAAATCTTACAGCATCTTTGACTGTTCTTTTACTTTTGACATACCCCTAAAATCCTTTTTTATTGCTTTTGACGTCTCTTTCAAGCCTTAATTCATTATCAGCATTGGCTAATCTGATGTAAACCCTGCAGACTGCATCATATACTTTAGATTTGCCTCCCTCTTTCCAATTGATAAACAAATGCTAAAAGTCAAGAAAGAAATGTTTACGTTTTTAGTTCATCAATCCTGGTTTCTGTAAATGATTCCTATTCTTCACTCTTTTAGGGATTGTTAGCGATCGTGCTATGAGAATCCCACTTTTCAAAATTTCTCATCCCTCCTGGAAATTTCTGTTCTTAAGGACATCCAGCCATTGAATCCCTCCTATCCCTTTCTCAGACCCTTAAAATCTGCCTTTATGAAATCCAACCTTTAAGTCTGAGTCTTCACAGTTCTTTCTCCTCTTGTTATCCAAAATTCTGTGATAGCATGATCACTCAATTTTAAAGAACAGACGGCACTCACCGGTGTGATTTTCGTGCGTTTATTTCAGACGGCACATTGCTTGATGCAGGGAGGGGAGGGAGTGCAGAGGAGACGACGGCTTGGTAAGCGCGAAACGGTGCCGTCGTCTCCTCTGCACTCCCTCCCCTCCCTGCATCAAGCAATGTGCCGTCTGAAATAAACGCACGAAAATCACACCGGTGAGTGCCGTCTGTTCTTTAAAATTGAACTTTCATGTTGTGCTGATTGGCAGGCACCGCCGTGTGTCTGGACTGTTATCTCCACTGTCTGCTGCCGCTCCCGGGAGCTGTTACGCTCCGGTGCCCTGTTCCTACTGTTTACATATAGCATGATCACTGCCTCTTAAGGTCCCAGCCACTTACCTCATCACCCACTTCCTCATGGTTTATAAGGATTAGATCCAAGGTAGCAGATCCCCTTGCTTTGATTGCGACAGAATGGATGCACCCAGTAAATTAAGTTAAACATTGTTGAATTCAAAATCTCTATGCCTACAACATGATGCTCCCAAATGAGGTAGCAGACGGATTCCCTTTAATTAGTTTAACCTGCACTTCAGGTGTGACAGACTCCCTTCAAGCAGCACATACACGTGTATTGTAAAAAGTGACATCCACAGTAACATCTGCAACACAAGAGGGCATACCGCAAATACCAAATGCACAGAGTTGGGTATAATGTGTGTAGTTGTAGAGTAGTTGTACTAATAGTCACTGATCTCCATCCTCTCCAGTTTCCAGCGTCACTCTTCAGAGTTATTGGACTTTATCTTCGACTCGCTGGATAACACAGTTGTACGTACAGACCAGATGTCGCTTTTACAATGTCAGTAGGCTCCATGGGATAACATGGTAAAATCAATGTCTGGTCTATAAGTAAACCCCACTGTGATCCGGCAAGTCACGACTCAGAAGAGGTCGGCAGAAGCTCTGGAAAACCCTGATCGGTAAAGTATGATAATGCACTATACACATACAGGCTTAAGGGATAAAATCATTGCCGGGAGTTCGTTTTTAAAAATCCCATACAAAACTACTTCTGCACTATACAATGGATGTCCCATCTTTGAAATCCACTTTGTCATCACATGATTCCTTCTCCACCCGACATAGCACAGAGAATTTAAAAAGCCGATTAGCACCCAATTTCCTTTTCGTTACATTTGACAGATTCCTGTGTGTGTTGTACAGCGATGACTGAACACTGGGACACACCTTAATCCTCATATAGTTTACATGTAAGGCTATAGGATCAGCCCCTCAACAAGGGTTTGCTCACTTGTCAGCTGGTCACAGGGCACGTTTGCAGAGGGCAATGAACAGGCACAAAGGCCCCTATAAACTTGATTGACACCACCTGCCCGTATATAAAGTGCCACCTTTGCGGAACCATTATCTATCAATCACATCCCATATGAACAAGATGATGGATTCTTACCAATGATATTTCCAAGTGCCCAGACTGCTTGTTCACAGACATTTTGATGCACGGAATGAAGAAGCCTCAGAAATAGGGGGACAGCATCTATACAGAGGAAAGAAAAGCATTAAAAATGATGACGTCCACACAAGTCGAAAGGGGAAAACATCAGACTTTGGCAAAAAAAAAAAAAAAAAAAAAAAGACAATATTACTTACTAGACTGGACCACTGCTTGGGTTTGTGCAGATGTTCCTGATGCAATATTGGTTAATGCCCAAGCAGCCTCAAACTGTAAAGAAGGGCTGCAAAGAAACAAACAAATAATCCAGTTCATCTTCTGAAGAACAATATGGTGGTTCGGCCACAGATAATTGGCTTCATTACTCATAAAGCTTAGATATTATCTGCTGGACCATTGCAAAAGTAAAAATTTAACAGCAAGTCTTGTATTCCTTACTTGTCATCTGCCTCTAAGCATTTCACCAATATTGGGAGGATTCCAGATTTTATGAGGTCGTCAATGGGTGGATTTCTGTCACTTGAAAGCAACTTCCTGAAGAAAAGAAAAAGAAAGAACAAATGATCAGAGAAAAGCATATAGCGGTCTGTGAGGTAGCAGCATGTGTCACCCTGATAATGGCACACACAGTTCTCACTGCCGTTACTTTACCTCGCAGCCTGGACAGCACTTAATTGAGTTGTGGGATTATCACTGGTCGCATTCTAAAAATCAATGCAGAAAAAGGCATTAAAATATATATAATATATAGATATATATAAACTTACACATTATATTATAAAACCTAAGTTCAGAGGTACAAGATATAAAAAGAAGGCAGCACTCTAAATAAAGTCATAACAAGTGGACCTCTTTTTTGGGGAGTGCTGCCTTCATATATATTATTATTATTATTATTATATATTTAGACACACATACATACACACAATTTTTTTTCCCCCAACAGGGTGACTTGGACATGCAATCTTTTCCTAAGGCTACGTTCATACATTTGCGTATTTTGCTGCGCTTTTTTGCGCGCGCTTTTTCGGCCGCGCAAAAAAGCGCAACAAAATACGCTGGGGCTTTCACACACTGCGCTTTCTTTACTCCAGAAAGCGCAGTGATGTCACAGAGGGGAGGAAGAATCCTGCTTCCTCCTCCCCTCTGTGACAGCCCCATTAGATTTCACAGTGTATTAATAAACACTGCAAAATCTAAATTAAACAGAGGCAAATGTATGTAAAATAAAAAAGAATGAATACATCACCTCTCCGGTGCCTTCTCCCACGGTCCGGTGCCTTCTCCCGCTCTCCGATTCCAAGTGAGAGGTGTACTGAGAAGACCTGTGGTGACGTCAGAGGGTGTTCCCAGCGCTGATTGGCTGTTCGCGGTCATGTGATATGTATCACATGACCGCGAGTGCCCGGGAACGCCCCTCTGACATCACCACAGGTCCTGTCAGAAGAGAGCTCACTTGGAACCGGGGATCGCACAGCAGCAGAAGGCGTCGGACAGGTGAAGTATTCATTCTTTTTTATTTTTCACACACTTGCTTTTGTTTAATTTAGATTTCATAGTGTATATTAATACACTGTGAAATCTAATGGGCGGCCACAGCTGTCACAGAGGGGAGGAGGAAGCAGGATTCTTCCTCCCCTCTGGGAGAATACGCAGAAGTAGCTGGGTAAACAATTGACATATGAATTGTATACGGAGCTGCGTTTTCTCCCGGAAAACGCCGTGCGTATTTTTACGCAATGTCTGCACTGCAAAGTGAATTTCCCATTCACTTTGCAGGCAGACAAAAGGCACATTGCGTATTTTGAAAAGCGCGTGTAAAAAAACGCGGCAAAATACGCAATGTGTGAACGCAGCCTTAGGCTGGTTTCACACTGCAGTTTTTTCCCTGATCAGGTTCGATAGGTTTGTGTGTCAAAACCAGGAGAGGAACTTGCAGAGAAAAACTATAATTGAAATATTCACACCTGTTCAGAGTTTTGGAGACAATCCTGGTTTTGACACACAAACCTGATCAGGGAAAAAACTGCAGTGTAAAGCCAGCCTTAGGCTGATTTCACATTACGATTTTCGGTCTTCCAATTGTATCCGTTTCAAAACGGATACAATCGGATCCCATGTCCCCCTGTGGGAATCGGATAGGCCACTATTGGCATCCGATTTTGGCACCATCCGATCAGATCTAATCACGGGCACAAAATCGCAGCCTGCTACGATTTTGTGTCCGTGACTCAAACCGGACAGCATCGGATCAGTGCTGACCCGAGTGCCCACAGCATGGGAGCCTGTGGGCATCGGATCCGAGTTCACCTCAGATCCGATGTCAGCTCCGTGTTCCCGGTGTCTCACTGTCTTTCCCTACTCCTGCCTCCTCCATCTTCTTCCCCCCGCTATCCTATTCTGTCCCTCCCGCTATTCTATCCTGATCTAATCCCTATCCTGTCCCATGTGTTAACAACACTCCTCCCGGAGTATACATCACCTGTCACCGGCTCCCAGGATGTGACACCATCGGGGCTAAAGGACCTGTGGTGATGTCAGAGAGCCGGTCAGCTGACGTGTCATGTGACTGGCTCTGTGACATTATCACAGCTCCTTCAGCCTCGAGGGTGTCGCATCCTGGGAGCCGGTGAAAGGTGATGAATACTCCGGGAGTTTTTTTTTTTTTTAAAAACACAGGGAAGAGAAGATGGGACAGGATAGGGATTAGATCAGGATAGAGGAGCGGGGGGACAGAATAGAATAGCGGGGGGAAGAAGATGGAGGAGGCAGGAGCAGGGAGAGACAGGGGACCGCAGGATCCACACGGATCCTGCATAGAATCGGATCGGATGGCTATTTGCCATCCGATTGCAGGGATCCGTGCCTGTATGTGGGATCCTCCTTCAAAGCTGAATCCCACGGACAGGCAGTAATCGTAATGTAAAAGCACCGTTAGGGTGCCTTCACATTTGCGTATGGGAAGGCAGCGTATTGCTGCGTTCCCATACGCAGTCAAACGCATGCGCACTGCGTTCCTATGTTTAACATAGGAACGCATAGTGCCTGCGTTTGCTGCGTTCGGGTGCGGATGCGGACGATATCTGCTCCTTCCGGTGTCCAGCATCCGCACCCGGGACGCAGCCAGTTGCATTTTTTTGTGCGCTCGGGGAGCTTGGACAATCAGCAAGCGTCCCCAAGCGCACAAAACATGCATTGTCTTCAATGGGTCCGCAGTGTTCAGCGCTTGACAGCGCAGGAGAACGCTGCGGACCCATTGAAAAATCTCCCGGTGGCCGCCGGTGATGTCACAGGAGCTCACCGACGCCACCGGGAGATCAGCTGAGCCACTGCTGTCCTCCTCCTCCCCGCCGCCTGCAATGTGCTAGCGATGTCGGCGGGGAGAACAGCTGATGTGACAGCTGTTTGAATCTTCCCGCGCCGACATCTCCTCTCAGTGTCGGCGCGGGAAGATTCAAACAGCTGTCAAATCAGCTGTTCTCCCCGCCGACACGTCCCGGTGCTTACTGGCGGCGGGGAGGAGGAGATCTCCGGCGCTGAACTCCTCCTCCGGCCCGCCCCCGGACAGCGCCGATTGGCTGCCGGGCTCCATAGTGATGTGTCCGCAGGCGGACATTATCCGCTGCGGACACATCATTTCACACACTGCTTTTGACAGCGTTTGTGTCTGCATGCCATCAGCATGCAGACACAAACGCTAATGTGAAGCCAGCCTGACATTGACAATATACTGTACAACCTATGTAGTGCAGAGCTTTATCTAACATGTCATTGTTTTGTGCTAATCCCAACTGTATGTGCAAATCATTTGCACTCTGAACGTACAGATATCATTGTTTGCAAGAAAACCCTGCACTGCTGGGGGCTCCTGAGGACAGAATTGGGGAACACTGCCCTAAAAGGTGAAGGTAAACTAGCTGAAAAACAGGCAAAGGAAACCCAAAGCAGGAAATCATAAAATAAATAAATGAGAGCCAAATCCATACCTGTAGTATTGCTTCTAGTGTTACATTTTGCTGCAATGGAAACAAAGTTGCATAGTTTTAAAAAAAATTGCAAAAACGACAGGAAATCAGTCTAGAAAAAAGAAAAATAAGATGACAAAATGGAAGCCGTCATCGTGACTGACCCCTTTTAAAAAGGTTTTAGGGATTTTAGAAAACCACTATCCACAGCTTCTGTTTGTTAAATCTACAACCTACACTCACCAGGTCCAACACGGTCTTCGCTGCTGCTCCTGTGTGCGTCAGTTTGCAGCTCTGAAGTGATTGTCAGCTCTGCAGCCAATAACTGACCCCAGCGCTGTCGTCAGTGCTACCGAAAACAACAGACACTGGGAGCCGCATCAGAAACTCTGGACCCAGAAACAGTGAGAAGTACAATTTGCTGCTTTTTTAAACTAGTGAGGACAATGATAAGATGTAAATATTGCTCAGCCATAATCTAGAAATCACTGATATTACAGGATCCCATTGAAATTTGCTGTTCTTACACAGGGTAATCCTTTATAAGACTGCAGTATTAAATACTCTCCCTTCAGCCCCCATCACACATAACGACGCACCAGCAATACTGATAATGATACGACCTGGCCGGGATCACTGGTGCATCGTTTTCACATCGCTGGTAAGATGTCAAACAGGTATCTCACCAGCAATGTCACCAATGACTTCAGCAACGATCCAGAATTATACCGAGGTCGTTGGGAATGGTCACTCCATAGCGTAGCATTGAGATCGTTGGTCATTGTCCATTTCAAACACAGTGATGTAGCGCTCCCAGCGGGAGCGCAACGACGTAGAAATCACCCTGAGCAGTGTGTAACGATCTCACAGCAGGGGCCAGATCGTTGGTACGCGTCACACATAACGACATCGTTACCAGGATCAGTTATGTCACAAAAAGGAGATTTTTGTGTACTCACCGTAAAATCCTTTTCTCTTAGCCTCTAATTGGGGGACACAGACCGTGGGTGTTATGCTGCTGTCCACTAGGAGGCGACACTAGGCAGAATCTGCAAAAGAGTTTAGAAACTCCTCCTCTGCAGCATATACACCCTGGAGCAGGAAGGATTCTCCAGTTTTGTGCTAAAGCAGTAGGAGAGTTAACAGATAATAACGGTGACACAGGAAGTCTACGCAGGCGACCTGTGTAAACAAATATAGTTAACAAGGTAATAACAGTGTAACATGGCCTGAAACCAAACAGGCACGTGTGTAAACAGTTAAAAGGTAGCAGAGTAATGCTAGTACCACAAGTCCTGAAATTAATCAGGCGCATGTGGAAAAACAGTGAAGAGTTAACGAAGCAATAATCGTATAACAAGGCCTGTAACTAAACAGGCTCACAGTACTATAAGGCCTGGAACTAAACAGGCACAAGTTTAAACAGTCAACAGTTAACAGAGTGATAATAGGTAAACATGTGTAAACATGTTAACCATGTAACAGCTGAGAAGCTATGTGAGAACTGTAGAAAAAGACCCACAAGGTCAATAGGGTGGGTGCTGTGTCCCCCAATTAGAGGCTAAGAGAAAAGGATTTTACGGTGAGTACACAAAAATCTCCTTTTCTCCTTCGCCTCATTGGGGGACACAGACCGTGGGACGTCCCAAAGCAGTCCCTGGGTGGGAAAGAACAATGGAACTAGTGACACTGAGCATGGTCAGTGAAGAACTATGCACCAACAGGCGGGCTGCTGCCGCCTGGAGGGCACGTGTACCCAGACCTGCGTTTGTCGAGGACTGAGTGCAAGCACTATAGTGGCTTGGGTATGGGTGTAGGCTGACCCCTTGGCTGCCTATACACTTGTTGCGCCGATACCCCTTACCGAACTGTCCAGGAGGCTTTCACGGCCGTAGTAGAATGTGCCGTGACCTGCCGGAAGGAATGAGGTTTCGAAGGTATAAGCGTATTGGATGGTTAGAGGAATCCACCTCGTTAGGGAGCCTTAGAGGCTGATGTGTCATTATGTCTGCCCATTGGAAGAAGGATAAGGAGAATCCGACCTCTTAGAAGGGCACTGTCCTGGATACCTAGATGCGTAGGGCCCCGACAAGGTCCCGCATACGAAGGTCCCTCGCGACCGGACAGACTGGAGTCGGGCACGGCGATTGGCAGAGAGATTTCTTCATGTAGGTGGAAGAAGTAAACCTACCGTAGAAGAAGAATGGAACCAGCCATAGGACAATCTTGTCCAGATGGAAGACTAGAAAAGGATGGATTACAGTAAACTGCTGCAAGTACCGATACTTCTGCAGAGACAAATAAATGCCGCCGAACCATACTACTATGTGGATGAGTATGCTAAGGTAACATCCCATTGAGGCTGAAAAGATGGTTCTTGTATTGCCGTGAGGACCAAGTTCAGGTCCCCACGGGTGTAGTCTTGTTGTATGGAGACCTGAAATAGCAGACCCTTTGAAGGAAGGACTGTATAGACGTCTGGTGGCAAGACGTGTTTGTAAGAGGGTGAAAAACGGCTGAAAACCTGCTGTGCAAGAGACCCTAAGGACAAACCTGAGTCTAGGTCTGAGTGGAAGAAAGTGAGAGTCTCTGGTATGAAGTAGGGCCAAGGGGAATGACCTCTAGAGGTGCCCCAAGCAAAAAAACAAAACGATTACACATGTGCAATGGGATATCGCTGATAAAGCTGGTGTTCTCTCTGCGACTACGGTCGTTACAATATCCTGGGAAAAAAACCTCTTGGGTTAAGTTCCAGGTCTCAAAGGCTACGCCTTTAATCTCAGATGTGAGGAATTCTGAGGGAGGACTGGCCGTGATCGAGCAGGTCTGGACTGTCTGTGAGACGTCCTGGTACTGCTACTATAAAGTGAACGAGTCTGTGCACCAAGCGCGTGTCGGTCAGTCTGAGACCACGAAGATGATACAGCGTCAGTCTCGTTTGATATTCCAGACTGTTAGTGGGGAAAGGATATCGGAGAGACAGATACTGGTCCAGGCTTGGACTAGTGCGTCTGTCCCACTGACTGTGGATCCTGAGACCAGGCCAGGAAGACCAGGACCGTGGCATTGAGGCGTGACTCAGTCAGGTCCATATCTGTGGTTTCACGGCATTGGCGTTTCGACAGAGGACTTCTAGATGAAGGAGCAGTCCCCCGAGTCCATCCCTTGGTGGATTAGGAAATCCACCTTTCAGATGTGTACACCTGGTATGAGAACAGCTGTCAAAACGGTGTTCAAAGGATTCCACCTAGTGAAGGATGTGGCGAACCTGTCATCGCTTAGAGACTGCGGGTTCCACCCTGGTGGTTGACATATGCCACAGTTGTGGCATCGTCTGACTGTAACCTGACATGTTCGAATGCCAGATGGTGACTGAAAAATTACAGTACAAGACATACTGCACGAATGATCGTAGATTGAGGGGCATTTTCGTGACAGGGCAAGACTACTGCCATGTGCATTGTGATGGGGGGGGGGGCATCGCACCCCATCCTGTGCTCATGCAACGCTTGAGCATGGATAATTGCAAAGGCCGGCGATTCAGCGAGCCAATGGAACTGACTTCCAAGCTGCTACTATGCTGTCAGGGACTCGTATAGCAGTTGTGAAGGATTGAGGAGACCTCTGACGGAGGCTGCGGATTCCCAGACTAAGGAGCCGTGCCTTGTCTGAGGAAATTTGACTAGAGCTGTGGATGTGCAACTTAACGGCCGCCGTTTTCATACGATGCTGTGCGTCCAATATGGCTGAGACTCCATACGTGATGCTGTGGCATGTGGCCGTCAGGAGTATGCAGCGGAGCTGGGATTCCTGGAATGTGTGTGCTGTGTTGCAGCATGTGCCTTGGAATTGCGTAGACCTGTGGGGGGTCGATCCTACCGAGGCTTCTTAGCGAGCACGGTGTAAATGCCACTGTTCGCAGACCTTGAAAGTCATGCATTGATAAAGAGTCATCCAGATATGGGAGACTGCTGAATTGTAGTATAGACATTGCCAACTTCAGGCTGGAAAAATCTTTGTATGCTTTGCGCTTCAGTCCTTTTTTTTTTTTTTTTTTTTTTGGCCTTGCCCCACTCCCTGTGCTGATGCTTCGGAGGCTCCGACGTCAGTCGGAGGGCGGGCAAGCCAGTAATGTCACGGCTAGGCTGAAGCCGGGGCTTAGCAGAAATCGCAAGGCCCGGGAACGGCAGAGGCCCGGCGCGGAGATCCAGAGGGAGTCGGAAGTCAGGAGCAGCGCTGGCCGAAGCCGGAGGCTGCGCCCACAATAGTTCATCACCGGAGTCCTGCGCTGCACACAGCGAGCGCTATCCCACCGTGATTATTCCCTTTTTGACTCCTGAGTCGAGAAGTGACAGAGTGCGTGGGAGAGGGTTCGGGCCACGGTCATACGGGGTCCAGAAGGGCCCATCCATTGGGTTAATGCGGACGGGGGTCTGCGAGGTCCTGCTTTGAAGCGGCTGTGTAGAGTGCTCGCACGTGTCATCTCAACCCAAGTACCTAATATAGGTATAGTGAGGAGATTGGCAACAGGGCTCGTATTCCACGTTCCGCGACCCAGATTGTCGTGTTTGTAGGTTGGGGGCAGAGGCCGGCCAGGCCTTGTGCCGTTGCAGCTTCAACCCGAGTCCCCAACAGTGGGGAGTCGAGGAAGGAGTATGGTAAATAGCAATCTCGGCTACGACCCAGCGCCTCCAACGGTGGGGAGCTGAGGAGGGAGTATGCTGTGAGTCTTAGGTTTCAGAGACCTGTAGCGAGAATACTCGTGCAGTTGCGGATTACAGTGTTTCAGCCTGCATCTTGTGAGACTTGACTGTCATCACCGCCAACCAGAGCTCCAGCTGTGGATTTGGAGAGAATTTGGCGAACGGTCCTGGGACCCTTGCAGTTGTCAGGCAATTGTAGATTACACCAACTTCAACTGGGCTCGCCAACAATGGAGGGCCGAGGAAGAAACCTGTGAGTTAAACTCGTAGTAATTCCACCACAACCTATTTCTTTCAACTCTGTGGGGGCCTGGGAAGGCGAGGTTTAAATATCAACAGGGCTCCACCAACTTGTGGGACCGAGGAAAAAAGGCCTGTCGATATATCCCTTAGCTTTCCCCGGGGGGTAGCTAGGGTATCAGGTTGGATAGGTGTACCAACAGGTGCCTGTATCAGGCACGGAGGTAGGAACAACCACAATTGGTCTGTGCGCTGGGCAGAGGGACTCTGCCTGTACTGCTCTGGTAATTATCAGTATTCCTCATAGTACGATATCGCTCTATACGCTGTGTACAGAGGGGAGCATTACAGGACGGGTTGCAGCAGGCTGTATCATGCTAGCTGCCCTTCAGTAACTATCAGAGACTGCAGCACAGCGTTTTGCTAATTGTACTGTGTTGGGACCCTGTGTACCTACACAGCAGAAGCTGTGATATTTGCTGCATGTTATACAAGGATCCTGAGATGAATCCCTATTACCTCCTGCTGGCAGGATAGGGACAAAGGGATGCCGCAGTGGTGGCAAGCATGAGCCTGCTGCCATCTGCCCCTTAGTGGGTGCCCCTGCAGACAAGTCCGCCCAGTACTGAGTCCTAGGTGCAACCCTAGTGCCTCTAGGGTTTGCCCATACATCAGACTTCATAGCCATGCCTGACCCTATTGATGTGGCTTGGTAGGCCTATGCCCCCTAATGCTTAAGCGCTGCTCACCACTGTTATACAGCGGTGTCAGCGCCGGGGCTGCAATGGCGGTGGTGCCATGAAGAAGGGGGCGGAGCCAGCGCGAGGGCGCGCAGAGAGTCTGAAGGCGCCTTTTTCAGCCCTGTCCCGCCTCCCGTGCTGATGCAGGGAGGTTCTGACGTCAGGCGGGGGGTGGGCGGGTAGGCGGGGAACGGGGCGGCGACGCCTAGCTAGGCCAAAGCCGGGGCCTCGCGTGAATGCGGGCCCGGGAACAGCGGAGGTCCGCGGCCCGGGAACTCGAGACAACGCTGGCAGGCACCGGAGGCTGCGCCCACCATAGGGCAGACGCCCCGACGGCACCCAGAGCCCGCTGACTGAGCCGCCGCAGCTGTGCTCCCTTCCAAGGGAACGGGCGCAGCACGGGCAGTAAGGGGGTGCCCGCTTCCTAGAAACATAGTGGGGCTCCGTGACCGGCAGGGAAGCAGCCACAACCCAGGTACCAAGAGTGGGGAGTGACTGTTGGCTTCCTGCCTTCGGCCTGCAGCCAATGTGGCTGACTTATAGCCTGCATGCTTTTGGGGTCACAGCCTGGGAATGTGTGCAGCTGAGGCCCGGGGCTTCAGGAGTGTGCTGCGCCTGTGAATGTGCCCGATGCTTGCAGGAGCACAGGATCTGTGGCCCTGGGAATGGCTACAGATGCCTCAAGATGTGGTCCCCCAGCCCCATGAGGAGCACACAGCAAGCTGGGTGTCCTGGAGTCTGTGCCAATTAACATTTGGCAGGTTGAGGCTTTGCTGGGGCCCGTGGCCCTCAGAAACACTCAGCAGAGCTGAGTTTTCTGGATCAGGCTGCAGTGACCATGCAGTATGGTTGTGCCCTACCTGCGGTGTCTCAACCTAAAAAGCCCCGGAGGGGTGATTAGGGAGGGATGCTGCTGTCCACCGTCAGGGAGCTCCTGTGGAGCCTCAACTTCAACCCAGGGTCTCCAACAGTGGGGAGCTGGGGAAGGGGGGCCATCTTCTCGACCTCAACCGGGCACCCCCAACAGTGGTGGCCGAGGAGGGAGCGGCATGTGGGGGAAAAATGTCGACCTCAACCAGGCGCCCCAACAGTGGGGGGCCGAGGAGGGACCATGCCGGGAGTCTCGTCAGAGACCCACTTTTCTTCTTCTTGAAGAAAAGATCCAAAAAGAAAGGTTTTTAGGAGCACTAAAAAATCTGTGTGTGCCTCCTAGACACTAAGCAAAAAAGAGAATTTTGTTTACGTACCGTAAATTCTTTTTTCTTGAATCATCAATGGGAGACCCAGACAATGGGGTTTAGGGCTCTGCCCTCCGGAGGTCACACTAGGTACTACAAGTTTGTAGACACCGCCCCCTCCGCTTATAAACCCCTACCGCAGGGAACATCCTCAGTTTGGTCCATAAGCTGCGAGGAGGAAAATAAACCACACCCGAAACATCGGGAAGAATGCCGTGCACAGACGGTTCAACAACCCGGTAAACACTGTCTCAACAGAGAACAGAGCAAATGCAAAACATGCAACGGAACAACTGGGTGGGTGCTGGGTCTCCCATTGATGATTCAAGAAAAAAGAATTTACGGTACGTAAACAAAATTCTCTTTTTTCTGATCATCATAATGGGAGACCCAGACAATGGGGATGTCCTAAAGCAATACCCCAGGGCGGGAAGAGTTCCTCAACGAGACGGATAACGCATGGTTCCCCTCAAAGGTGGGCAACCGCCGCCTGGAGAACCCGCCTGCCCAAACTCGCATCCGCAGAGGCATGGGCATGCACCATATAGTGCTTAGAGAAAGTGTGCAGGCTAGACCATGTGGCTGCCTGACACACCTGTAGAGCAGAAGCTCGATGTCGCAAAGCCCAGGAGGCACCTACAGCTCTGGTAGAGTGAGCCTTCAATCCCACCAGGAGAGGCAAACCAGAAGTCCGGGAAGCCTCCCGAATGGGAGTCTTAATCCATCTGGCCAAGGTCGACTTTGAAGCCGCGGCCCCCTTACAGCGACCCGTCGTGAGAACAAATAAGGAATCCGAGTTCCTAAAGGAAGCGGTCCTGGACACATAAATGCGTACAGCTCTCACGAGATCCAGAGTATGGAGATCGCGTTCAACCTGATGAACGGGAGCGGGGCAAAATGATGGGAGAACAATCTCCTGGTTCAGGTGAAAAGTTGAAACCACCTTCGGCAAGAATTCCGGCCGTGGGCGCAACACCACCTTGTCTTGGTGAACCACCAGAAAGGGTGACTTGCACGAAAGTGCAGCCAATTCTGAGACCCTCCTCAGAGATGTAATTGCCACCAGAAAAAACCACTTTCTGGGACAGACGCAAAAGAGAAATATCTCTCAGCGGCTCAAACGGCGGTTTCTGTAAAGCCGTTAGGACCATGTTAAGGTCCCAAGGGTCCAGAGGCCTCCTGTAGGCGGAACCATCCGCGACACCCCCTGGAGAAATTGACGCACCTTCGGGAGGAGCGCCAATCGCCTGTCAAACAGCACCGAGAGTGCTGACACTTGACCTTTCAAAGAACCAAGGGATAATCCCAACTCCAGACCCGACTGTAGGAAAGCCAACAACGTCGGGATGGACAGGGGCCACGGAGTACGTCCACCAGAAGCACACCAGGTAAAGAAGATTTTCCACGTCCTGTGGTATATCTTCCTGGAAACGGGTCTCCTAGCCCGATTCATAGTGGCAACCACCGTAGGGGAGAAACCCCTAGACGTCAGCAGCCAGGCCTCAAGAGCCACGCAGTCAATTTGAGGGCCCTGGAATTGCGGTGGAAGAATGGCCTTGCGCGAGTAAATCTGCGCGTTCTGGAAGAGCCCACCTGTGTCCGCCTGACAGTTGCCACAGGTCCGGATACCAGGACCTCCTGGGCCAATCTGGAGCCACCAGAATGGCTACCCTGCACTCCGACCTGATTTTCCACAGCACCTTGGGAATCAGAGCCAGAGGCGGGAACACATACGGCAGATGGAATCCGGACCAGGTCAAGATTAGGGCGTCCGCTCCCAGAGACTGGGGGTCCCACGACCTCGCCATGTATTGCGGCACCTGATGATTCAGCCGTGAGGCCATCAGATCCACGTCCGGAGTGCCTCATCTGCTGCAGATTTCTCTGAAGACGTCCGGATGAAGAGACCACTCTCCGGCGTCCATCCCTCTGTCGGCTCAGATAGTCGGCCTCCCAGTTCTCGACCCCTGGGATGTGAACGATCAGGCAGTTGTTGTCCTCCGTCCAGGATAGGATGCGGTGAACTTCGGCCAGAGCCTCCGCACTCTGGTTCCTCCTTGATGATTTATATAAGCGACGGCCGTCGCATTGTCGGACTGAACCGAATGGGCTGTCCTGAGAGGAATTTCTGAAAGGCCAGGAGTGCTAGGTATACCGCCTTGATCTCCAGCACGTTTATCTGCAACGCCGACTCCGACTGAGTCCAGAGGCCTTGGGCCCTGTGGTGTAAGAACACCGCTCCCCAGCCCTTCAGACTGGCGTCGGTGGTCACCACTAACCAAGACGGTTTTAGGAAGGACCGGCCCCGAGACAAGTGATGCGGCTGTAGCCACCACTGCAGGGAATCTCTGGTCGGTTGGGAAAGGGTTACCAGCCGATTCAGCGAGATCGTCCTCTTGTCCCACTTCCGGAGGATCTCCAGCTGGAGAGGACGGAGGCGAAATTGTGCAAAAGGCACCGCCTCTATTGCCGCCACCATGCGTCCCACCAGCTTCATCAACACCCGTAGGGATGATTGTGGTGAGAGGAGGACTGCTTGTACTCCTGACTGGATCGCCATCTGTTTGAGTCGTGGCAGAGACACCAGGGCTGAGGCTGTGTTGAAGTCCATGCCCAAATATGTCAAAGACTGGGTCGGAACTAGCGTGGACTTCTGAATATTGAGAAGCCAGCCGAACTGTTCCAGAGACCGCATGGTCACATCCAGGCTCTTTGACAGAGGTGTTCCGATGGCGCCCTGACCAGCAAGTCGTCTAAATAGGGGATGACGGCATGTCCCTGCGCGTGCAGGAGGGCCATCATGGAAGCCATCACTTTTGTGAACACCCGCAGTGCCGAGGCCAACCCGAACGGTAGCGCCACAAATTGGAAGTGTTCTTCCCCCACTGCAAATCTCAACCAGCGCTGATGAGCCGGCGCAATGGGTACGTGAAGGTAAGCGTCTCGGATATCTATGGACGCCAGGAAGTCCCCCTGTGACACAGCTGCGATCACGGAATGCAGTGATTCCATACGGAACTTCCGAACCAGCACGTGACGGTTGAACAACTTCAGGTCCAGAACAGGGCGGAAGGAGCCGTCCTTCTTCGGGACGATAAAGAGGTTGGAGTAAAAACCCCTGAACCTCTCTCCGGAAGGTACCGGAACCACCACTCCGTCCCTGCGGAGACCCTCCAACACCAGGAAGAAAGCCTGAGCCTTTTCTGGCGATGGGACCGACCGATGGAATCGGTGCATAGGTTTTGACGTCAGCTCTATCCTGTAACCTCGCGAGACTACGTCTCGAACCCACTGATCTTGAACGTGAAGTAGCCACTTGTCCTGAAAGCGAGACAAGCGGCCCCCCACCTGTGGGGAGGCAGGAAGGCAGAGCGAGTCATGTAGAGGCGGGTTTGGGGGTGGCAGCCGCTGCCCCCGCCGGCTTCTTTGGACGACTCTTAGAGCGCCACTGAGAAGCGGGCTTTCCCCCTCGGTCCGTACGAGCGGACGGTGCTGATGACTGCGAACCGGAGCGAAAGGACCACTGCTTTGGGTTCCTTTTAACAGTATACCGTGGCTTCGGCTTATTCTGCGGTATCTTAGACTCAGCAGAATCCTTAATCAGCTTATCCAGTTCAGTGCCAAACAGCCTGTCACCAGAAAACGGAAGATTCTGTAAAATCTTCTTAGATGTGGCATCTGAGTCCCAGAGACGCAGCCACAACAGCCTGCGAATCGCAATAGCATTGGCCGAAGCCACAGCTGAGCGAGTGGCAGTTTCCAGGGTCGCCGTTCTGGCGTAGTCCGCATAGGCTCTTGCCCTATCGGTAAGTGCCAGGCCTCTGGACTGGACCTTGCCAGGTCAGTGATACCATCCAAGCAGGTAGTAATTGCTTGTAAGGTCCAAACCGCGGCAAAATTAGGGGCAAATGAAGACCCCACAGCCTCATAGGAAGACTTGGCGAGTTGCTCGACCTGTCTATCAGTCGCATCCTTCAACGAGGAGCTATCAGAGGCAGAAAATAGGGAGCGTGCAGCAATCCTGGTCATGGAAGCATCCACCTTCGGGGACTGCGACCACTCCTGAAGCACCTCCTGGGAGAAGGGGAAGGATTGTCCTTGAGTTTGCGGACATAACGCCGCCCAGGGTGTAACCTGGGAGCTCTAATCACCCTTCCAAAGTTGGTGTGATCCATAAAGGAGCCACTTGGTCTAGCCTCCGGCCGCAGCCATTGATAGACCTCCTTCGGGTGTACAGTCACCTCCTCAGGGGGTGTCACGAGACGTAAGGTCTCGTTGATAGAGGATACCAAGTCCTCCACCCCGTCCGGTGGTTCAGACACAGATACAGACCCGAAAGTCGAACCCCCATCATCTTCCTCACCATCAGAGGAACGCTCCTCCTCAGAGAGAACCTGGAGCTCGGGTGACTCCTCACGACGAGCTCGCTTAAGGGGTCTCACAGCAGAAGAGGGAGACACCCGGGGGTAACTGGAAGGAGTAGCTGGGCTGTCCAGCCTCCGATTAAGTGCCTCCAGGGATTGCGACATGGAGGACAGCTGGGACAACAGAGATTCATTGATCTTATTCTGAGTTTCCCATGGCCCTGGGATCACTTGAACCTCAGGGTACAGCACCGGAGCTGCTGCCTCAGCAGAGTCAGTCCGGGCCTCTGGGCGTCCGCAGTTATTGCAGGACCCCTCCACCAGTGTACCATTGCATGTAGCACAAGTAACGGTGGCATCTGCCGCCTTAGCAGCACGCTTCCTAACTGAGGACATCGCCACAGTAGGGGAAAATAAGCCAAATCGCAGACAGAACCGGGAATCCCGGTGGCTTACCGACCGCAGCAAAGCGGTAGGAGGAAGCGGTGTGTGTGTGTGACCTCCGCGATAAGTTCCGGTCTCCCCTGAAGTGCAGACGCACGCTGCAGACAGTTCCCAGCCGGGAAGTGAGGGGGAAAGATGGCCGCCGACAGTGAAAACTGTGGGCGGTGTCGAGAACACGCGGGAAACACACACACACACGCCCATCGATGACATCACCGCACGGGCAGCTTCCCATCCTCCAAGCAGCCTCAGCATGAAGGCGCCAGAGCCCGCAGCGCGGGAAATTAATGTAAATACATCACACAGACTGCATGCACAAACAAAACATACGCAGCCCACGGCCTCAGCCCCTGTGACACACAGGTCGGTCAGCCAGGGTGACCCCAGCACAGGGTACACCACCAGATCCGCGGACCCGAGGGCAACGCGCGGTCTGAGTGTCAGGACACATAAAGTGACCGACACTACCCCCAGGCACACAGGAGACACAGAGTGCCTCAGTGCCTGTCCGGTCTGTAAGCACCATTTAGGGAGGCCTCGGACGGGGGTTCAGCACCAGTCCGGAGTGTAAGCACCATTTAGGGAGGCCTCGAACTGGGCTGGCTCCAGTCCGGTCTGTAAGCACCATTTAGGGAGGCCTCGGACGGAGCGGAGCTGTGCAAGGCTCCTATCTCCCACTCTCCAGAGCCCCCCAGAGAGGGATGGAAAGGAGCGTGACAGCGTACCGGGAGAACACGAAGTGTCCAGGCTCTAGGCCCTCCGGTACCTCCACCAGCGTGTGCCACTAAGGGTGAGCGGGGAGGCTGTCACAGGTCCCGATAGGACCATTTTACCTTGTCTTCAGACGCCATCACGTAAGTAGTGAGAATGCAGTGAAGTGCAAGCAAAGCGTGATCCTCCGAGCACACTAAGTTAAAAACTGAGGATGTTCCCTGCGGTAGGGGTTTATAAGCGGAGGGGGCGGTGTCTACAAACTTGTAGTACCTAGTGTGACCTCCAGAGGGCAGAGCCCTAAACCCCATTGTCTGGGTCTCCCATTATGATGATCAGAAAAACTGGAGAATCACTTCCTGCTCCAGGGTGTATATGCTGCAGAGGAGGAGTTTCTAAACTCTTTTGCAGATTCTGCCTAGTGTCGCCTCCTAGTGGACAGCAGCATAACACCCACGGTCTGTGTCCCCCAATGAGGCGAAGGAGAAATCTGCGACGTTACAACGATCTTGTTATGTGTGACAGGTCCCTTACACTGCAGCAAATGGTTATATGTTCCCCCTGCCAGTCAGGTGGCGCCAGTGTGACCATGGCATCAAGTGACTGAAGGTGTTGATAGGTAATAGGCAGGGGTGGTCATTAGTGGTAGACCTTAGTGAAAACAAAGCAGCAGGGGACCGGGGAAGTCTGGCCTTACCAACATACTGATTTTCCCCTAACACTGGTGTGGTCATTGTGAGGGCATCCAAGGGTAACGTTAATAGGCCACTGTCATATCCTCAGGGCATGGAATATGTATCTGACAGATTGGCTCCTATATCAAGAGTGAAGGCCCCTGATGGCAGCCGCTGCCCACTGAATCAATGGGGAATAAATGAAGAGGTGGCCACTTATGTCTGAATCTCCCTAGATTCAAGTCTATGGACGTTACATTAAGGGATAAATAATGTTGAGCCAGTTCCTGTACATCTTATAGGCTTGAGTGGAGCAACTCGTTTTTCCATTGTCTCTGCATGGATGAAGCACCTGGAATACGCTATAGAAGTGTTAACTCTGAACTTCACTTGGGGCTTCTAAATCATCGGGAATGGACACCACACGTGACAATGTAATACTTACTGATTTGAAGTCTCCATCTACATCAGAATCTTCTAAGCTTTCTTCTTGGGGAACATTTCTCTTTTTCAAGAGGTGCTCGTCTCTTTTGTTCTGAAAGTAAAGTATACCCAGATAGTTCAGTAGAGGTTACGAAGCAGGTGGTATATAGAAGAGTCACATGACATCAGTGTAAGTTATCCATTTAGAATATGAAAATGGAAATCGAACAGTGTCAAATCGCTTATGTTACATCAGGTGCCAATCCAGGCCTGAATAGCATTATTAAAGGGGTTGTCCGGTCTAAAACTGATAAGTCTGCAGTCACTCTGTCTGATCACTTGATGTGACTGCAGACTTATCAATTCTGCGAGCATACACATTGTGCAGTACGAGGATTTGCTGTTTCTAAGCCGGGAGCGGACCGCAGTTATGCGATTTACAGGTTCTTGACCACGATCAGAGTAGTAGGTACGGCCTAATCCAATACAAGTGTTTGGGGCAAGGCTGAGCCCACTAGACAGCAGCACACACTAGTCAGACACACCTGTTCCATACACTTGTATTGACCGAGGTCACACCCACTAGTCAGATACACCTGTTTATTTGCAATGGTTGGTTTAGCACTAGGAATTTATCATTGATCGGACTAGATTAGCTACAGCAGCCTCCTGGGAGTCCGATATGCACCTTCCTGAACCAGGCCACTATATAACCATAAGTTGGCTATACACAGGCTGATGGATGCCCATTCACTGCTTTATCTCCACCAACTGGTAAAAGGACAGTGATCACTAATAGCACAATACTGTATGGGGACAGTGTCTATCAGTAACATTCTGTTTACACCAGGCAATGTGCTGCCGATTAAGATGATCATTACACCAATTCATTAGAATGAATTACTGTCAAGAACGAGCAGTCCCTAAAATGGTCAGAATTGCCTTATTTGAATGGGTCACTAGCTTTTCTTGTGTACATGACTCACATACACTGCAAAATCAGCATAAACGTGACCTAAAAGGGAATCAAGTATTAGGATAGTCTTATATTACCTTTCGCAGCTCTATGGTCACTTCATTTCTGTGTCTTCTCATAGTCTAAAGACAAACAAAATGTACGTTAAAATAAAAAGTAGCAAACAAAAAGGTTTAAAACATTAACTGCCCCCGCAGAGCATGAATGCCCGCCTACATTATTGTCATGCTGTCTTATATTTAGCTAGCCAGGGCCAATGACCTCCTGGAGGCCCAGGACACGTTCAATGTGGTCCAGGCAATGACTCCCACACTAACTGCAGCATGTCTAGGATTCCACATGTGTTTTTGCCCGGATCCAGACAAAAAAAAAAAAAAAAAAAAAAAAAAAGGCATCTGCCGCCTAACGGCCGCACTTGCGGCAAGTCCCATGCATTGTCTACGGAGCTTGCGGTAAGGTGTGGTTGCGGCAGTTGCAACCGCTAAAAAAAAAAAAAAAAAAAAAAAAAAAAAAAAATGCAGTCAGCAGCGTTTTTTTCATGGCCGCAACTGCACCTTACTGCAACCCCATAGACAATGCACGGGGCTCGCTGCAAGTGCGGCCGTTAGGCGGCAGATGCGGTAAATCTGCCGCATTTTGGCGAAAAACCAAGTGTGAAAGCAGCTTAACACACACTAAATTAAAGAGATGCCAGAGCATAAAAGAATTACTGTACACTGCGGATTTACAAATACGGTCACATGTTCCCTAATGTAATCTCAATATAGTAAATATGAAATCAATAAAAGGAAACGCAGCAGTTGGTACAATGCCACTATAGTCGTCATACGAGAGGAGCCAAATCCTGGATGCGTTCAGCTCGGGAGCTTGACTCATCATCTACCCAAGGTGACTCATATCAGTCGCCAAGTCACAAATGAGCTCAGAATTCAGAAAAGAGCAATATTCCATAATTCAGCAGGAGGCGTCACTATTGGCAGCAGAGCTTCTCTAAGGAGACTGTGCGCCCCATACATTACCTCTGAGATATGTCTGACATTTAAAGGAACAGGAATAGCAGTGGTTCTCAGAATGAAGGCTGCGCCTCATGTACAGAAGATTACATGGCCACATGGTGGACGGTTCTAAGATCTATTAACCTTTGTTGTACTATGGATACTTTTTGCCAGTCTGATGAATCCAGATGGGTCTCAGGCTGTGTTCACACGCGGCGTAGTTGACGCTTTTTTTTGCCACGCTATTTAGCACCGGTAAAAAACACGGTGCATTCACAGCCACATTTTTCCCCAGGAGGCGCAGGAGGATGTGATCTCACACGGGGAAGGAAGAATCTTATGTTCTTTCCCTCGGTGTGACATGTCAGGACTGACTTTTGCTGTCCCAGTATATCTACATACACTGTGAAAGCAAAATAGAAGAGAAAAAAAATGGATTAAAATAATAAATACTTACCTCTCCCACTGGCTGTCCGGGACCCAAGGGGGAAGACGTCCAATCACTGTCAAGACCTTAAAATGTGATTGGCTGGTAGTGATCAGGTGATATGTCACGTGACGCATCAGCTGATTGCTACCGGCCAATTACATCTTAAAAGGTCCTGGCAGCGATCGGACGTCTTCCCCTTGGGTCTCAGGCAGCCGGCGGAGAGGTAAGTATTTATTTTAACACATTTTTCTCTCTCTGTTTTGCTTTCGCAGTGTATGTAGATATAATGGGAAAGCAAAACTTAAGCCCCGACATGTCACACCGGGGGGAGGAGCACAGGGCTCTTCCTCCCCCCATGTGACATCACTTCCTGCTTTTCCGCCTGCGCCCACATTATAGGTGCTGGAATTGTGCATTGTCTGAACGGTGATGCATAATTCCAGCGCTTATAATGGGGCCTAAGGAGGAAAGCACACCGTATGAAGGACAAACAATTGACATGGTCATTTTTTACGTGTGTGTTTTCAGCCCCAAAAAGCATGGCTGAAAATAGTGCAGCGTCTGAACGGCAAAATTGAATTTCCATTCACTTTGCCGTTAAACGCAGACGTGCTTTTGGGGTAAAAGCGTGCATAAAAAGATGCAGGAAACAGGCATAGTGTGAACGCAGCCTCAGAAGTCACAGCAAGTCAAGTGGCCATGCGCACAGCGCGGGCCCACTGGCATGCGCACAGCGCGGGCCCACTGGCCATGCGCACAGCGCGGGCCCACTGGCCATGCGCACAGCGCGGGCCCACTGGCCATGCGCACAGCGCGGGCCCACTGGCCATGCGCACAGCGCGGGCCCACTGGCCATGCGCACAGCGCGGGCCCACTGGCCATGCGCACAGCGCGGGCCCACTGGCCATGCGCACAGCGCGGGCCCACTGGCCATGCGCACAGCGCGGGCCCACTGGCCATGCGCACAGCGCGGGCCCACTGGCCAATACTGACTTAGGATTGCTACTTTAAATAGGTGATGCTAGAGTTCAACTCCACTTTAAAAAAGAGAATTTTGTTTACGTACCGTAAATTCTTTTTTCTTGAATCATCAATGGGAGACCCAGACAATGGGTTTAGGGCACTGCCCTCCGGAGGCCACACTAGGTACTACAAGATCTTAGGCACCGCCCCCTCCGTTATAAACCCTACCGCAGGAATACTCCTCATTTGTCCATAAGCTGCGAGACCTGGGGGGGAGACAACAGAAAAAACCACACCCGAAAATCTCGGGGATGACACCGTGAACAGACGGCTCAACAACCCGGATAAACTGTCCCAACAGGAGACAGATCAACCGTAACATATAACGGAACACTGGGTGGGTGCTGGGTCTCCCATTGATGATTCAAGAAAAAAGAATTTACGGTACGTAAACAAAATTCTCTTTTTTCTGATCATCATAATGGGAGACCCAGACAATGGGGATGTCCTAAAGCAATACCCCAGGGCGGGAAAAAAGTTCCTCAACAGACGTTTGCATACGCGGTCCCCCTCAAAGGTGGGCAACCGCCGCCTGGAGGACCCGCCTTCCCAAACTTGCATCCGCAGAGGCATGGGTATGCACCATATAGTGCTTAGAGAAGGTGTGCAGACTGGACCAAGTGGCCGCCTGACACACCTGTAGAGCAGAGGCGCGATGTCGCAAGGCCCAGGAGGCACCGACAGCTCTGGTCGAGTGCGCCTTCAAGCCTACCGGAAGAGGCAAACCGGAAGAACGGTAAGCCTCTTGAATGGGTGCCTTGATCCATCTGGCCAAGGTTGATTTTGACGCCGCTGACCCCTTACAGCGACCCGCCGTCAGTACGAACAAGGAGTCCGAACTCCGGAAGTAGGCAGTTCTGGACACATAAATGCGTACAGCCCGTACGAGGTCCAGAGTGTGGAGGTCGCGCTCAACCTGATGAACAGGAGCGGGACAAAATGATGGGAGAACAATCTCCTGGTTCAAATGAAAAGTGGAGACCACTTTTGGTAAGAATTCCGCCCGCGGGCGCAACACCACCTTGTCTTGGTGAACCACCAGAAAGGGTGACTTGCACGACAGTGCCGCCAGTTCAGAGACCCGTCTCAGGGACGTAATCGCCACCAGAAAGACCACTTTCTGTGACAAATAAGAGAGAGAGACTTCTCTCAATGGCTCAAAAGGTGGTTTCTGTAAGGCCGCCAAGACCATGTTGAGATCCCAAGGGTCCAGAGGTCGCCTATACGGCGGAACCACACGAGACACCCCTTGGAGGAATTGACGAACCTTTGGGAGGAGCGCCAAGCGCCTGTCGAACAATACAGACAGCGCTGATACCTGACCCTTCAGAGAACTGAGGGAAAGGCCCAACTCCAAACCTGACTGCAAAAAAGCCAATAGGGTCGGGATCGACAAAGGCCAAGGTACATGCCCCCCAGAGGAGCACCAGGCGAAAAAAAATTTCCACGTTCTGTGGTAAATCTTCCGTGACGTGGGCCGCCTAGCTCGGTTCATGGTGGAAACCACCGCAGGAGAGAAACCCCTGGATGTTAAGAGCCAGGCCTCAAGAGCCATGCAGTCAATCTGAGGGCCCTGGAATTGGGGCGGAAGAAGGGGCCCTGCGCGAGAAGATCTGCGCGGTCTGGAAGAGCCCACCGGTGTCCGCCGGACAGTTGCCACAGATCCGGATACCAGGACCTCCTCGGCCAATCCGGAGCCACTAGAATGGCTGTGTGACATTCTGTTTTGATTTTCCACAGGACCTTGGGCATCAGTGCCAGGGGCGGGAAAACATATGGCAGGTGAAAATCTGACCAACTCAGGACTAGAGCATCTGCCCCCAGAGATTGAGGGTCCCACGATCTCGCCATGTATTGTGGCACCTGATGATTCAGCCGGGAGGCCATCAGATCCACATCCGGGGTCCCCCATCTGATGCAGATGTCCCGGAAGACGTCCGGATGGAGAGACCATTCTCCGGCGTCCATCCCCTGTCGGCTCAGGTAATCTGCCTCCCAATTCTCGACACCTGGGATGTAGACTGCGGAAATCAAGCAGTTGTTGGCTTCCACCCATGATAGAATGCGGTGGACTTCCGCTAGAGCCTGTGCACTCCTGGTTCCTCCTTGGTGATTTATATAGGCGACAGTCGTCGCATTGTCGGACTGAACCCGAATCGGTTGTCCGGATAGGAACACCCGAAAGGCCAGGAGTGCCAGATAGACCGCCCTGAGCTCCAGCACGTTGATCTGCAACGTCGCCTCTGAACGTGTCCAGAGACCTTGAGCTCTGTGGTGTAAGAACACCGCGCCCCAGCCCCTCAGGCTGGCGTCGGTGGTCACCACTAACCACGATGGCTTCAGGAAGGATCGTCCCTTCGACAAGTGACTCGGCTGAAGCCACCACTGTAGAGCATCCCTGGTCGGCTGGGAGAGGACCACCAGCTGATTCAGAGAGGACGTCCTCTTGTCCCACCTCTGGAGGATTTCCAGTTGCAGAGGACGGAGGCGAAACTGTGCGAAGGGCACCGCCTCTATTGCTGCCACCATGCGTCCCACCAGCTTCATCAATACCCGCAGGGATGAATGAGGTGATCTGAGGAGATCGTGTACTCCTGACTGGATGGCCAGTTGTTTGGCTCGTGGTAGGGACACTAGAGCAGAGTTCGTATGGAAGTCCATGCCCAGATACGTCAGTGACTGGGTTGGAACCAGGGTGGATTTCTGGATGTTGAGAAGCCACCCGAACTGCTCTAGAGACTGCATGGTCGCCTGCAGGCTCCGCTGACACAGGTGTTCCGATGGCGCTCTGACCAGCAGGTCGTCTAAATAAGGGATGACGGCGTGTCCCTGCGCATGCAGTAAGGCCATCATCGACGCCATCACTTTCGTGAACACCCGGGGGGCCGAGGCCAACCCGAAAGGCAGCGCCACGAATTGGAAGTGCTCTTCCCCCACCGCGAATCTCAACCATTGTTGATGAGACGGTGCAATGGGCACGTGAAGGTAAGCGTCGCGGATGTCTATGGACGCTAGGAAGTCGCCCTGCGACACAGCCGCGATCACGGAGCGCAGGGATTCCATGCGGAACTTCCGAACCAACACATGGCGGTTGAACAGCTTGAGGTCCAGAACCGGGCGGAAGGAGCCGTCCTTCTTCGGGACGATAAAGAGGTTGGAGTAAAAACCCTTGAACCTCTCCCCAGTGGGCACTGGGACCACCACTCCGTCTCTGCGGAGTCCCTCCAACACCAGATAAAAAGCCTGAGCCTTTTCTGGAGATGGAACAGACCGATGGAATCGGTGGGTGGGTTGTGATGACAGCTCTATCCTGTATCCTCTTGAGACTACGTCTCGAACCCACTGATCTTGGATGTGGAGTCGCCATTCGTCTTGAAATTGAGACAGGCGACCCCCAACCTGTGGGGAGGCAGGAAGAGGGAGCGAGTCATGCGGAAGTGGGTTTGGGAGCGGCAGCTGTTGTACCTGCCGACTTCTTCTGGCGACTCTTGGGACGCCACTGCTGAGAAGTCTTGGCCCCACGGTCCGCGCGAGCGGAAGACGCTGACGGCTGTGAGCTGGGACGAAAGGACCACTGTTTAGGGTTCCTCTTCACAGTATACCTAGGCTTAGGTCTGTTCTGTGGAATCTTGGACTCCGTAGAGTCCTTGATCAACCTGTCCAGCTCGGCACCAAACAGCCTGTCACCAGAGAAAGGAAGATTCTGCAGAATCTTCTTTGACGTGGCATCTGAGTCCCATAGACGTAGCCACAACAATCTGCGGATCGCTATCGCATTGGCCGAAGCCACAGCTGAGCGAGTGGCAGTCTCCAGAGACGCCGTCCTAGCATAATCTGCATAGGCTTTTGCCCTCTCTGTAAGTGCCAGGACTTCAGAGTTGAAACCTGCTAGGTCAGCAATACCATCCAGACAGGATGTGATCGCCTGCAGAGTCCAGACCGCAGCAAAACTCGGGGCAAATGATGACCCCACAGCCTCATAAGACGACTTGGCGAGTTGTTCGACCTGTCTGTCGCATCCTTCAGTGAGGAGCTATCAGAGGCAGAGAAAAGGGAGCGTGCAGCAATCCTGGTCATGGAAGCGTCCACTTTCGGGGACTGCGACCACTCCTGAAGCACCACCTGAGGAAAGGGAAAACGGTTGTCCTTGGATTTGCGGACAAAACGCCGTCCAGGGTGTACCCTGGGAGCTCTAACCACCCTTTCAAAGTTAGTGTGGTCCAAAAAGGAACCACATGGTCTAGCTTCAGGTTTGATAGACCTCCTTCGGGTGAACGGCTGTCTCCTGAGGGGGTAACCCGAGGCGTAAAGTCTCGTTGATGGAGGACACCAGATCCTGCACCCCTTCAGCTGGTTCTGACACCGACCCGAGAGTTGAACCCCCATCATCCTCGTCACCGTCAGAGTGACGCTCCTCCTCAGAGAGGATCTGGAGCTCGGGTGAATCCTCCCGGCGAGCCCGCTTAAGGGGTCTCACGGTGGAAGATGGAGACACCCGGGGGTAGCTTGAAGGAGTAGCTGGAGCATCCAGTCTCCTTGTTAGTGCCTCCAGGGATTGCGACATGGAGGACAATTGGGACAACATAGAAGCATTAATCTCGCTTTGTTTTTCCCATGGCCCTGGGATCACCTGAACCTCAGGGTATAGCACCGGAGCTGCTGACTCAGCAGAAACAGCCCGGGCGTCTGGACGTCCGCAAATATTGCAGGACCCATCCACCAGTGTTCCTTTGCATGTAGCACAGACAGGGGTGGTACTGGCCGCCTTAGCAGCGCCTTTCTTCCCTGAGGACATACCCACGGTAGGGGAATATCAAACAGGAGAAATTTCACCGGAGACCGGTGGCTTACCGACCGCTGCACAGCGGTGGTGAAGGGAGCGGTGTGTGTGTGTGGCCTCCGCGAGGTAAGAAGACCTGGTCTCCCCTGGAGTGCAGCAGAGCAGTCTCCAACGATCCCAGCAGGAAAGTGAGGGGAAAAGATGGCCGCCGCTGTAGAAACAGAGGGCGGAGCCGAAACACGCGGGAAGCACACACACACGCCCATCCAGGTCACATGGGCTGCTCCACATCTCTCCCGGCCGCCATTACCATAATGTAAGCGCCGGAGCCCGCAGCGCGGGAGGTATAAAGATAAATACCCAGGCTTACAGACAAAAGTCTGAAGCCCACAGCCGCAGCCCCTGTGACACACAGGGCGGTCAGCCAGGGTGACCCCAGCACAGGGTCATCGCCAGAACCGCGGACCCGAAGGCAACGCGCGGTCTGAGTGTCATGAAACACACTAGTGCCAGACACTACCCCCAGGCACACCGGAGACACCGGGGTATCTCAGTGCCGGTCCGGTCTGTAAGCACCATATCATGGGAGGCCTCGGACGGGGGTTCAGCACCAGTCCGGTCTGTAAGCACCATTTAGGGAGGCCTCGGACTGGGCTGGCTCTAGTCCGGTCTGTAAGCACCATTTAGGGAGGCCTCGGACAGAGCTGACTCCAGTCCGGTCTGTAAGCACCATTTAGGGAGGCCTCGGACAGAGCTGACTCCAGTCCGGTCTGTAAGCACCATTTAGGGAGGCCTCGGACGGAGCGGAGCTGTGCAAGGCTCCTATCTCCCACTTCCCAGAGCCCCCAGGGGGGATGGGAAGGAGCACGGCAGCGTACCGGGAGACACAGTGTGCCCAGGCACTAGGCCCTCCGGTACCTCGACCTGCGTGTTCCCCGAGGGTTAACAGGGAGACTGCCGGAGATCCCTGACTGGGACCTTCTTTTACCTTGTCTTCATACGCCATCACGTAAGCTGTGAGAATGCAATGAAGTGCAAGCAAAGCGTGTGATACCTCCGAGCACACTAAGTTTAAAACTGAGGATATTCCCTGCGGTAGGGGTTTATAAGCGGAGGGGGCGGTGTCTACAGATCTTGTAGTACCTAGTGTGGCCTCCGGAGGGCAGTGCCCTAAACCCCATTGTCTGGGTCTCCCATTATGATGATCAGAAAAAGGCAATTTGCATATTACAGTTCCCAGAGGAAGTGGAAGGCGTTTAAGTGTCATACTGGCGTGTTGCTCTCCATAAGGAGAAACAGTATACCTTAAACTCCTACGTTGGAGCACAGGGTTGCCAGTAGATTTTCTAAGACTTGACATCCTTACATGCAATAGGAACATTAGTGCTGATTTGTTTTTACAGGCTCATTAGTAAGCGATATATAATTACTAGTAAAAAGGCCCGATGCTATCGCATCGGGAGTGGGGTGACATCAAGATAGGGGGCGGGCTGTTTGGCATTGGGGCCAGCAGCTGTGACTTGACCCTGTGGGGTATCAGCAGGGGCAGTGTGGGGAGTGAGGGCATGTGGGGGGGTAAGAAGGGTGAGCAGGGGCAGTGTGGGGAGGTGAAAGGGATAAACAGCGGCAGTGTGGGGTGAGTGGGGGCATTGTGTGGAGTGATGAGATACGGGGGGGGTAAGAGGAGTGAGCAGGGGCAGTGTGGGCGAGTGGGGGGTAAGCAGGGGCAGTGTGGGTGATTGTGGAAGTTGGGGGGGGGGGTGAGAGGGGTAAGCAGGGTGTATGGGTGAGTGAGGGGGGGGGGGGGGGGTAAGCTGGGGCAGTGTGGGTGAGTGGGGGCAGTGTGGGTGAGTGGGGGCAGTGTGGGTGAGTGGGGGGTAATCAGGGGCAGTGTGGGGAGTGAGTGAGGGCATGAGGGGGGGGGGAAGAGGAGTGAGCAGGGGCAGTGTGGGTGAGTTGGGAGGGCTATGGAGGGTGAGCAGGGGCAGTGTGGGTGATTGGGGGTAATGAGGGGCAGTGTGGTTGCAGATGTTAGCCCCGCTGCCCCTGTAACCTTAGTTGAGAAAGGGGGGTGGTGGTAGCAGACTGCAGGGCCGGCGGGCTTGCAGGCTGCAATGAGAGTGCACCGCCGCCGGCGGCATCAGCGGCCAGCGTCTGTGATGAAGGGGGCTGCAGATGCTGGTGGCGGCCCCTTCAGTAATAGTGCTCCCCCTGGCTGCGGCGGGCCTGCAGGCTGAATGAGAGTGCAGTGGGCAGCGTGTGTGATGAAGGGGGCCGCAGATGCTGGCGGCGGCCCCTTCTGTAATGGCGCTTCCCCTGGCTGCGGTGGGCCTGGAGGCGGCTGCAAACAGAGTGCGCCGGCGGCGGCATCAGAGCGAGGGAGGCAGCACCGTGCGGGGGTGTGCGGTGACAGGAGCCTGCAAGGAGCCGCCGGCAGCCAGCGCCATGGGTGTGGTAATATGGCGGCACTTCCGGGGTAGCGATAATCAGCAGTTTTGCGCACGCGCCCTTGCTCCATAGCAGCACAGTGGCTGGAAGCGCAAAACTGCTGATTATGTATAGAGATGCCTGGAATACAACAACATTGTGTGGACAGGCCATTAAAGATGTCTTGCTAAGCTTCAGTAGTAGGGCTCGCTCACACACAATATATAGCAGATGTGTTATCGGTTAGCACTCAGACGATGAGGCAGAGCTGATGACAGGATCAGATGGGTGCAAGAAACCATCGTAGGCCAACCGATTTTTATGAATACATTCCCATTCTGTAACATAGGAAACTGTAAATGGTTACAGGGAACCAGGTTTTCGGGATATAAAGTGAAGTCATTGCCTTACAGGCACTTGGACACTGAGTGCAATCAAAGCTTTACTTCAATGATTACATGTATGATTGCAGAAAAAAAAACTTATCAGACACCAGGAAAACAGTGCAGATAATTAGCAGAAGTGCAGGAGAAAGTCTCTATGAGGGGTTGGGTTATTTTATTACTCACCTGTGGGCTCTAAGCCAAACACTCCTCCCTCCCTCTCAGTATACACCAGGCAGTGGCACAGGACGTCTGACATTGTGCATGGTGATCACACAATGTCATGCTCCTATCTGGCCAAGCTTATTACACCCTCCCTCCCGCTTTCGTCTCCAGCTTGTCGATGCTTCTCCACGCCCCATCACAAGAGAAGACCCTTGCCCCCTCCAGTCTATGTGCATCCACGGTCTCCTCACAGATCATGGGAAGATGTAGGATAGGAGACTGAGAGATCCCTGCTAATGTGACTGTGATGACCCTAGCGGCGATCTAGCCCGGTCTCCTATCCTGCATCTTCCTGTGACTGTGAGAAGACCGGGGATGCGCATAGACTGGAGGGGGCAGGGGTCTTCTCCTGTGATGGGGCATGGAGAAGAATTGACAAGCCGAAAATGAAAGTGGGAGGGAGTAATGGGCACACAGGAGCCAAATAATGTGCTATTACCGTGCACAAATGTCAGACATCCTGTGGCTTTGCCTAGTACATATGGACAGGGAGGGAGCGAGAGGCATGGGAGGGAGGGGGGAGGGTTTGGCTTAGGGCAAACAGGGAGTAATAAAGTAAACCCAACCCCACAGTGACGCTGTGATGCACTTATGCTAATGTGCTGCACTGTTTTTTCAGTGTTTGATAAGTTTTCTTTGCAATCATACATGTAATCATTAAAGTACAGGTATGATGGCACTCAGTATCCCAGTGCCTGCAAGGTACTGACTTCACTTTAAAAACCTGCTGGTTGGTTCCCTTAAAGAGTTGCTGAGATTGGATACGGATGACAAGAGAGGAAATCATACTGATTTTATATACGGTCATGTGGCCCCAGTGGTAAAGGCAGAATCACAGACAGCTTTATACTCTACTAGCTGGGTGCCCGATGCACATGCATCGGGATTCTAGCAGAGCGAGTCTCTGACTCGCAATGGCCGCTTCGCGCTGCTAAGGCGACTCGCCATGCCCGCTGTGCGGGCATAGCGAGTCGCCTTAGAACTACTCGCAATGGCCGCTGCGCGGCCAATGCTTCGGGCGTATCCACATGACGACACTGACTCGCAGCGTGAGCGGACTCAAAAGGGGCAAAAAACCCATTCGTGATTATATAATAGATAGCTGCCTTGTACCACCCACTTCTCTATAACCATTGTCTGGCTGACCAATGTACACTTGGATTATGGAAGCCAACAACTCTGTCACGGTCCTTTATTGCTTTGATAAAGGTCTCAGTGCAAAGATCAATCTCCTCACTGAAGATGATAAAAACTACATGAAATAATGTCTAATTTAAGTCATAGCTCCAAGTATGTCCCAATCTTCCCAGTGCACACTTACAGGAACGCTCCGGACCCTGTGTGAGCCCAGAGGTATGCGAGGAATGTATGAAGCATGTGCTCATTTTGGAGGCTGAGTCTGACATTCGCGCTCCTGCGCCGTCACCGAATAATCCAACTCAGAGACGTAAGAACATTCCAGTCTGGATTCAGCCCAACATAGGAGGTAAAGAACGGGGACGGGGGAAGCTCCTTGTCTTATATTTCCAGTCACAGATGGAGAGTTCTTCATCACTACAACTTTTATCCACATAAAAGAAACTAGTCAAAGAGCTTCTCCAGGCTATAAAAAGGATTCCTGATCCGATCAATAGGGGATAATTGTTGAGAATTCTTAGACTGAGGGGACAAAAGGGAATTGGTCAGGATTTTACCTTTTAAACTATTTATATACTTGTGTAGCGGTTTCAAATACAAATCCGGCAATACCATTTTATGACCAGTGTCGTTCCTCCATTACTGAGAAATCAGAGTTCGATCTGATATACAAATGAGACAGAGGAGCTATTTCTAGATCTGAAGCCTCTGTCACTCCAGTTCTATTCCTAGCTTAGCGCCACCTCATCCTGGTTGACTGCACAGTCATGGCCAAAAGTTTTGAGAATGACACCAAAATGATATTTTCACATGATCTGCTGCCCTCTGGTTTTTATTTGTGTTTGTCTGATGTTTATATCACATACAGAAATATAATTGCGATCATATTATGAGTATCAAAAGGTTATATTGACAGTTAGGCTACGTTCACACATTTGCGTATTTTGCTGCGCTTTTTGGCCGCGCAAAAAAGCACAGCAAAATACGCAGGGGCTTTCACACACTGCGCTTTCTTTCCCCCAGAAAGCGCAGTGATGTCACAGAGGGGAGGAAGAATCCAGCTTCCTCCTCCCCTCTGTGACATGTGTGGCCGCCCATTAGACTTCACAGTGTATTAATATACACTGCGAAATCTAAATTACGGTAAACAAAAGCAAGTGTGTGAAAAATAAAAAAGAATGAATACTTCACCTCTCCGATGCCTTCTCCCGGTGTCTGGTGCCTTCTGCCGCTCTCCGGTGTCCGATTCTAAGTGAGATGTCTTCTCACAGGACCTGTGATGATGTCAGAGGGGGGCGTTCCCGGGGCGGTCCCATCGCTGCTTGAGTGCTCGCGGTCATGTGGTATCACATGACCGCGAGTGCCCGGGAACGCCCCCCCCCCCTCTGACGTCACCACAGGTCTTGTCAGAAGAGATCTGACTTAGAATCGGACACCGGAGCGCGGCAGAAGGCACCAGACACCGGGACAAGGCGTCGGAGAGGTGAAGTATTCATTCTTTTTTATTTTTCACACACTTGCTTTTGTTTAATTTAGACTTCACAGTGTGTATTAATACACTGTGAAGTCTAATGGGGCGGCCACAGCTGTCACAGAGGGGAGGAGGAAGCAGGATTCTTCCTCCCCTCTGGGAAAATACGCAGCAGTAGCTGCGTAAACAATTGACATATCAATTGTTTACGGAGCTGCGTTTTCTCCCGGAAAACGCACTGCGTATTTTTACGCAATGTCTGCACTGGAAAGTGAATTTCCCATTCACTTTGCAGGCAGACAAAAGGCACATTGCGTATTTTGAAAAGCGCGCGTAAAAAAACGCGGCAAAATACGCAATGTGTGAACGCAGCCTTAGAATAAGTTAATGCAGCAAGTCAATATTTGCAGTGTTGACCCTTCTTCTTCAGGACCTCTGCAATTCTCCCTGGCTGCTCTCAATCAACTTCTGGACCAAATCCTGACTGATAGCTGTCCATTCTTGCATAATCAAAGCTTGCATTTTGGCAGAATTTGTTGGTTTTTGTTTGTCCACCCGTCTCTTGATGATTGACCACAAGTTCTCAATGGGATTAAGATCTGGGGAGTTTCCAGGCCATGGACCCAAAATCTCTATGTTTTGTTCCCTGAGCCATTTAGTTATCACCTTTGCTTTATGGCAAGGTGCTCCATCATGCTGGAAAAGGCATTGTTGGGCGCCAAACTGCTCTTGGACGGTTGGGAGAAGTTGCTCTTGGAGGACATTCTGGTACCATTCTTTATTCATGGCTGTGTTTTTAGGCAAGACTGAGTGAGCCGATTCCCTTGGCTGAGAAGCAACCCCACACATGAATGGTTTCAGGATGCTTTACAGTTGGCATGAGACAAGACTGGTGGTAGCGCTCACCTCTTCTTCTCCAAATAAGCTGTTTCCAGATGTCCCAAACAATCGAAAAGGGGATTCATCAGAGAAAATGACTTTACCCCAGTCCTCAGCAGTCCACTCCCTGTACCTTTTGCAGAATATCAGTCGGTCCCTGATATTTTTTCTGGAGAGAAGTGGCTTCTTTGCTGCCCTCCTTGAAACCAGGCCTTGCTCAAAGAGTCTCTGCCTCACAGTGCGTGCAGAAGCACTCACACCAGCCTGCTGCCATTCCTGAGCAAGTAAATGAATGCAAACAGGAGCTCGCCCTCGCCTCCAATGATCCGATCCCAGGTGTGCAGAGTGGCTGGTATCCACCAGGTCCATAAACAAATTTTAAAGAAAGTTCAGCACACCGGGTCCATATTTCTTCAAATGGATATTCCTTTATTTAGTGCTCATATATAAAATATTAAAAGCAACATCTTGCGGGGGCAACCCGGTCAGACGCGTTTCGATAGACTTTATCAATGACAATGACTTCAAGACATATAGACAATATATACATAAACAATTAAGAAACAAGTGAGCACACATGTGAAACCTCAAATCCTGCAAGGTAATTTAGGGCATGGTGTTCCCATTATAAATTGTAACCTGCAATCCAAAGAAAGGCTAGAGAGAAATGCCAAAGGAAAACTCCTAAAAGGAAGATTCCTCAAAGGGAGAAAATTCCCAAAATGAAGGTAAAGCTACTAAATTTTGTTCAAAATATTCAAGATATGAGACATGCACACCATCCTCCTTATACTAATTCAATAACAATAAAGTATATGATATGGCCCAAAAAAAAATTTTTTTTTGCCTTTATATTATAACAATAAATTGTTGTTATGGTGTGCAATCCATATAGATCATTTACAATTAAGCAATACACAATGCGTATAATTCATAGTGAGGATCGAAGAAGATATAGCATTATTCGTTATTTCTTTGCATACATAAAATGTATACACGTTAGAGAGAAAAACCCGGAGGAAACAATAAAGAGGAATCAATAAAAATACATAAGATCACTCTTATAAGTTAAACCAGTTGGAAATCTCGTTCCTAGGCGTAGGATCCACAAACTTTCTGTATTCCGAAGTTTGCGATCCCAGTCTCCCCCACGGGTGGGCTTATGGACATGTTCAATTCCTCTAACCACTAGACTATCTGTCCGGCCATTATGCTTCTCCAAGAAATGTCTGGACAAACCTGAGGGAGACCTTCGGCTGCTGGCTGTAGAAGGATCAGCAGCCGTAACATGCTCCGATATCCTCTTTTTTAGAGGACGACTAGTACATCCCACGTAGTCCAGATTCTTTGATCCTCACTATGAATTATACGCATTGTGTATTGCTTAATTGTAAATGTTCTATATGGATTGCACACCATAACAACAATTTATTGTTATAATATAATATAAAGGCAAAAAAAATAATATTTTTTTTGGCCATATATACTTTATTGTTATTGAATTAGTATAAGGAGGATGGTGTGCATGTCTCATATCTTGAATATTTTGAACAAATTTTAGTAGCTTTTCCTTCCTTTTGGGAATTTTCTCCCTTTGAGGAATCTTCCTTTTAGGAGTTTTCCTTTGGGAGTTCTCCTTCAAGGAGTTTTCCTTTGGCATTTCTCTCTAGCCTTTCTTTGGATTGCAGGTTACAATTTATAATGGGAACACCATGCCCTAAATTACCTTGCAGGATTTGAGGTTTCACATGTGTGCTCATTTGTTTCTTAATTATTTATGTATATATTGTCTATATGTCTTGAAGTCATTGTCATTGATAAAGTCTATCGAAACGCGTCTGACCGGGTTGCCCCCGCAAGATGTTATTTTTAATATTTTATATATGAGCACTAAATAAAGGAATATCCATTTGAAGAAATATGGACCCGGTGTGCTGAACTTTTGAAATTTATTCCTGAGCAAGCTCGGCACTGCTGGTAGTCCCATCCCGCAGCTGCAACTGTTTTACGATACAGTCCTGGCGCTTGCTGGTCTTTCTTGGGCGCCCTGGAGCCTTTTTGACAACAATGGAAGCTCTCTCCTTGAAGTTCTTGATGATACGATAGATTGTTGACTGAGGTGCAATCTTTGTAGCTGCGATACTCTTCCGTGTTAGGCCATTTTTGTGCAGTGCAATGATGACTGCACGTGTTTCTTTAGAGATAACCATGGTTAACTGAAGAGAAACAATAATACCAAGCACCAGCCTCCTTTTAAAGTGTCCAGTGGTGTCACTTACTTAATCATGACTGATTGATCGCCAGCCCTGTCCTCGTCAACACCCACACCTGTGTTAATGGAACAATCACTAAAACGATGTTAGCTGCTCCTTTTAAGGCAGGACTGCAATGATGTTGAAATGTGTTTTAGGGGTTAAAGTTCATTTTCTAGGCAATTATTGACTTAGCAAGTAATTGCTGTTAAGCTGATCACTCTTTAGGTACCGTCACACGGGGACATATCGCCGGCGATGTTGCCGGCAACTGAGGGGCGTGGCCAGGTTGCGGCGACATCGCCGGAGAGTTGCCTCGTGTGACAGGGCGATAATCAGGGGTAAAATCACCTGAGTAACATCGCCAGGTTTCCCAACAATGTTCGGAAACCTGGCGATGTTGGTCAGGCGATCATGCCTGATCGCCCTGTGTAACGCGGCAACCTGCAATGTTGCGGGCGATTCCGCCTATCTACAACATTGCGAGTTATCGCTCGCTGGGTTGCTGGGCAACCCAGCGAGCGATAGCCGCGGCAACTAGCCGGCGACATCGCCGGTAAGTTGCTCAGTCTGACATCTCACCGGCGATGTTGTCAGGGATGCGCGCTCCCGCGATCGCCAGCAACATCGCCGGCAATATGTCCTGTGTGACGGTACCTTTTATGACATTCTGGAGTATATGCAAATTGCCATTAGAAAAACTGAAGCAGTAGATTTTGTTAAAATTAATATTTGTATCATTCTCAAAACTTTTGGCCATGACTGTAGAATCAATTTCCTGAAGTCACAGGGCGTACAAGCTTCCAGTGAAGCAGAAGACATCACTGGTTGAGGAATAGAGCTAGAGTGACAGAGCCTGGAGATCTACCATAGTTATTCAGCCTTATTTACATTACTATTAAAACAATATAATTTATCAAACTTGCTGTTTTACCAGCTTACTGAAACCAATACTGGAAGAAAATGCCACTGGCTTCCAGTCACAGGTGTACGGTACATAGTGAGCGTCAGCTGTAAGCACACCCTGTCAATGATTGACAGTTCGCTTTGCAGTGCGTCACTTTAGGGAAGGCGAGCCAACCACCCAATATTTACGGGGACTCCTCAACCTCCCTTTGTAAATTATGTTGGGGCGAGAAGGATAGTGTAATATTAAGGGATAAGCCACTACTACCCTTACTCGTATGGGGAAGTGAGGAAAGTTATTGGATAACAGCAGGACTCCTGTCACCTTTATGTCCCCGTTATCTCCTGACCCCATGACAGCAGCCAGAAGATGACTAGAGCAGCTTGTTGCACATGCGCTCTGCCACTTCATTAAAGATCTATGGGACCGATGAGTGCTGGGCTCCGGACCACAGTTTCGCAAGCAGGAAAAAACTGAAGACACAAGTCATCCAATCTAACATATATCACCCACTCTTTGAATTAAGAGAATTTTTAGAGCCTGAAATACTTCAATAGATTGAAGTGATAAATGCACTAAAATCCTATCAAAGGATCCAGCCAGCACATTTTGAGGAGAACAAGTCAAAATGAAGAGAGGAAGCATTTGGTCATGTTCACACCAAGCAATAATAGTATGGATTCCAAAATTAGCGTGGCACGGAACGGCGTCTAGTCTGGAAATAGACATCCATATCAGTTTCCCCTATGAACTAACATCATAAATGTAAGCTGTTACTAATGACTTCCACAGACATTGGCCAAGTGAGTGCGGTGAGATCAGGGCTAAATAATTATTTCCTCTATGGCGCACAGCTTGGATCTACTTTCTTCTGAGAAATCGGAAGCATTTCACTGGCAAATATGTGGGCATCCAAAATACTACTGAAAAGCCTTCAGGGTATCAATTATGGAGTGCCTCCCCCTAGGGATACTACAACAGCCGGCAATATGGCAAGGAGTACATGACAACTTAGGTGACAAAGATCAAAATATTGCATGGTGACATTGCAAGTAATGATTTTGATGAGACACAAGAACCCAAGGATCCCACTGGGTACCTTCAATACATAATATAAGGGCAATGTGACACAAGAGCCCAAGGCTCCCACCAGGATCCAATCCCAGTAAATACCTCTAACGTACAGCATAAGAGTAATGTGAGGAGACCCCGGGGCTCCCACCAGGAACATTCCCTCTATATACCTCCAATGTACAGCATAAGAGCAATGTGACAAGAGCCTAAGGCTTCCACCAGGATCCTTCCCAGTATATACCTCCAATGTACAGCATAAGAGCAATGTGTATAGCCCCTTAGTATACTGCACATTGTATGCATATAGTTGTGGGGGTACTTGCATTGATTTGTGTAAGCGGTGGTGGGGGTACGGTACTCCACTCAAACTGTAGTAGTAGTAGACGCTACAAGTCCATCTTGGTGGTACTTTCCTTTTAATTGCAGTTTTCTGGTTAACACTGCTTGGCTAAAAATTTGACAAGTTTTCAAGGTTGACTTTACAAGTTCAGGTTCAATTGATTCAATTAAGTTTTCACATTGATCCCTGAATGATCTAATGATTCTTAACACTAAAAATAAGGCTGTGACTCCCTGATCCGGGCAGTGACTCATGTGATGCCAGCGTGTGGTCAAGTTGACTCCGTCCTGACCTTTGTGTATCATTTTTTATAGGTTGGTGTCAGATTAATCTTCACGAAACATATTGACTCAGTTCACATTAGCAAATGGAAACTCTTAAAGCACTGGGCTAATTAGACTTCCCTCTTCAAGGAAAGCATTGTAATCCAGGACATTAGTTAATTGCCTATGTAAACCTGAAATATGACTGTCAGCAGAATGCCGTGGTGGACATTCACAAGACAACTGTATTATACAATGCTATATTAAGGACTTACAGTGCATTGACAGATACAGTTATTGGGAAGAAGTGTGAGGCTGCCCAGCAAGGGTGCGTGCACACGGTCCGGAGGAGCTGAGTGAAGCCGCGGGTGCAGGGCAGCTTCTCCCTGCAGTCACCCGATGGGAGCCGCTTCCGACTCCGCAGCATGAAATGAACATGCTGTGGAGGAGCGAAACTCCGCGGCAACCCACACCAAAGCTCCAAACACAGCTGCAGGTGGGTTACACATAGTGAGGATGGGATTTCTTGAAATCTCATCCACTATGCTAGTACTGTATTACGCAGCATTTTGGAGCGGCGCAAAGAAGCTGCATCCAAAACGCTGCGTATCCTGATCGTGAGGATGCACCCTTAAGGTCAGGGGGTCCTACAGCTGATCCGTGCATCGCACTCCATACTCGACACCACAAAACATGGATGTGTAAAAGTTGCCCAAGTGATAATGTGTCCAAGCTTTCTCATTAAATGAAACCTGTCATCACGTTTTTGTTGTTATGTGAGGGCAGATGAGATAGTGCCTTAGACCCCATCGTCAGGAATGTGTCACTTATTAGACTGTGGGCTGCTGTGTTTTATCACCAGTAGTATCATGACCCAGACTATAGATCTCATGCTCAAAGGTCTGACCACGCTCCTCCTCTAATAAAGAGCTCCCCATCAACATACAATGTACACAGCAAGCTGTGGTGAGGGTGTGGATAGCCTCTCTGCAGTAAGCAACCTTTTAAAAACTCTAGTCAACTATTGCACCCAGTAAACCAAGTAAAACATCATTCGGTTTAGGGTCTCTTTTCCGATATTATGCAGCTGTCAGATGAGGTGGTAAAAATATGACAGACTCCCTTTAATGACAAACCCGTCCATTAGATAAGAGAGACATATGTGCCCTCCCTAATGAATGAGACAAATTCTCCCTGGTACAATCACGTACATGTGACTGGTCACCATACATTCTCATGCAACGACCAAGTTGGTGGAAGCTTCACTTACTTTAGCAGCTTATTGCCAGGCATCAAAAATGAAATCTCCCTGAAGACAGCCCTAGCATGATTTATCAGGATACGCGTAATATAAACCCTACACAAAAAACATCCCTAGTTACAGTTAATGAAAAAAAGTGAAGTTAAATAGTGTCCAGGCATGTAAAATAGTCCACTCAATTGACTGTATGCAGCAGGACAGGTAGACCCTTCATTAAGGAAAGCAAACACCACAATAAGAATCGCACTCAAAAGACTTCAGGAAACCAAAACAGTAAGGGTTGGCGAGTAGGGTGGTGGCACTAGCCTCAATCCACTCTGCATCGTTCACCAGGGGGAACCAACATTACAGTTGGCTGCAGTGGAACAAGGATGTGAGTAGCTGGAGTGCCAAGGGGCCTGACTGTGACAGGAGTGACGCCAGCAGGACTACCCGGTCTGTGTGTGTGACAGCCTGGCACTTGCCAACACTCATTGTATTGGGTCTTAAGGGGTTTGAAAATGGCGAGCAGAGTATGATATCCCTTTTAACCTGTTGACTGAGGTTAATGCTAAGAACAAGTGTGGATGAGGTCTGCAATGCTTATTTCCTGAGCTGGAAGTCATGATCTTTGAATAGGTTGCTAACAGAAAAGCAAGTACCTTGGTCATGACAATATTTGAATAAATATTGATATTTTTGTTCAAGTATAAATGTAGATTGATGTTCATGAAAAAAAAATAAGACCCTGACAATAAGCCCCGACATCTTTTGGAGCAAAAATGAATAATAATCTGTTTTATTGTTTGAGAAACACGGTAATAGCTGGAGTATAACCTTAGGGCTGTCATGAACACTAGTTCCTGGTGGATGAAGTAATGCATGAATGAGTCAGCCCCCCCTCCCCAGGACAGGTTCTGATGACTGTATTGCACTGTCCGGATAGACAGCAACGTATGGACTGACCCCAGGTCCACCAACCTAGCCAGACAGTCTCATGCGTGCCCAAGATGTTGCACATACCTGGACCCGCGGACAGTGCAGGCATTGTAGTCAGTACATGCACAGTGAAATATGCACATCTGAACACGGCCTAACATAGGAAATTCTGGATTTGAACCCTAGTAAAGTAAATCCTCCCTATTGGGTATATGATAAACATCAAGTCTGCCACTTTAATGGGCAAGGGGGCTGCAGGCTCTTAGCTAACATGTCGTCTGTATGAACCCTTAAAGAGGTTTTCCACTTCTACTGTCACCCCTTACAAACCCAATATACTTCTGCTATGTACCCTGCTGTAAGCTGATCTCGGAGGCTCAGAAGTACCTTTATTGTTGTTCTAGCTTTAATCCTTCCAGTCTGGAGACCGGAATAGGACAAACAGAACAGGGCACGTCACTGGTGGGGGCTGGGCTGCCGGTCTGTGAGCGACAGCAGTCTGCAGTAAGGAAAAAGCTTCTCCAGCCAATTGCATAAAAGACAGAGCATGAATGGGATCCATGTGTGGTCTGATTTTCAGGACATACAGGCACAATTTTGATCTGTGACTTGGATCACAATTGGACGCTCTTCCATTTTATTTCCTTGTCGGAGAAAAGACAAGAACATGCAAGTAGCAGCATAGACTATAGTGGGAAGACGTTCTATGGCATCAGTGAACATGAATAGATCATGTGTGAATGAGGCCTGTGAATCACACACACATTTCTGCAATACATGTTACAAGGGTTAACGTACCCATGTGATAAAAAAAAAAAAAAAAAAAAAAAAAAAAACCTCAAGCAAATCTGCATTTATTTCATGTGGACATTGATTTCAGACCCACTCTACATGTCAATGTCCAAGCGGAGGTTTGTGGCTCATCCACAGCATCTGCTAGGAGTGAACACATCCCTGCTGTTCTCAGCCTTCAGGAACCAGACACTGCCGCTGCTTGTAAAATCCAGACTGATATAAATACATGGAGGAAAAGGTGCAGTGTAATACACCAGTGTGCTGATCACTATCGGGGGGTGTGCGCACACAGGGAAAAAACGCAACGTTTTTCAAGTGGAAGATGCTTCATGGAACGCTAGTGATCACGTGGTTTAACTGGAGGCTCATGGGCCCCAATGTGAAAGCTCAAACAGGGCCCCAAATTATCGCAAAGTCTATAACATTAGTATTTTAGTATAGATCAAAGGGACTTTTAGGGCTCCCTTGGCTCCAGTAGCCACCCCTGCACCTGTAATAGCTGTATTCCATGCACTTTAGGTCTTTACAAAAAGGCATTTTTTTAGCATTTTCCAGGCTTTTGAATTGTCATTTTTACTCCACTTAATAAAGAATCTGCTAGTGCTTTCCAAGTAAAAACACTGGCAAAAGGCTCAAAACGACACCCAGGAATCTCTTACAGCAAGGAATAGACTATCTTCAGACCACAAAACACTTAAAACACTCAGGTGACTTAACCATTCGCCGTTTTTAGAAAACTAAAGCAATTAAGAGACGCTCAAAAGCCTGAGCAAGTGCAAAGCAAGCCAATCATACTTAAGTTCATTCTTTAGAGCGGATGTTAAAGCCGATCCTGAAAGACATCTTGTGCCCATACACCGAAAGGGGTTGTCTGGGGGCTTTACATTGATGGCCTATCCTTGGGATAGGTCACCCATGCCTGGTTAGTGAGGGCATCACACATCCGGCCGGTCAGCTGTTCACAAAGAGGCCGCCCGGAAGTGCACAGCGTCATGTACAGAATAGTGGCCGGTAGTGCACATCCACCCTCTGTTGATCTAAATAGGAGGGCAGGTGTGAAGCATCAGGACGCAGTCACTATAGAGGTATCACTATCTGCCACACAGCTGACAAGTGAATGGTGGAAGAGCATGCAGGTAACGTCTTTGAAGTGGTTCCTGAGTAAATCTGTGCAATCAACAGGTGCCGATACTCATCAGGGAAAAAACACTTCATTAAAGAGAAAACCCATCCAAAAACAAACACCTAAAGCAGTTTGTACGTGAATAGCTAGTTGCTTTTGAACAGTGTGCACACAGCCTTATATTGATAGTCTGGCATCAGGCTCATCTTAGTGATGGAGCTAGGCCCCAGCCTCCAATAGCAACAACCAGAACCATGCACTTATGTTACAAGGGACACTGATGGGTCCACACAGGCAGGGCTTTACGTCCATAGCAAAGAAATAACCATATCAGTCCCTCCAGTAATGATCCGGGCCGACAAGTGCTCAGTTCAGATCAGTGCTGTGGTCTCCATCTGTAATGATGTATAATGAGATTCACTGTCTATTCTTCACACTGTTGGTGCAGCTCTTGTATAAGAGTGTACCCATTTTACAGCACTAGGTGTACGGTATACATGTCCTTCGGACTCCAATGATGGCTTTCTCCAGCGTCATCTCATACTGGTCATCTACTTAGTATATATAGTTTACCCTTCCTTTCATTCAAAAGCCATAGAAAAGTGTTATACTTCTGCCCTAATCCTCACTAGATAAAACCTTTATTGGTGCACAAGCTTCATATGTCCAGTATCTATCCAACTCACCTGATCTGTTAGTAGAATTACCCACTCAAAAAGAGGATGGTAAGTTAATCAGCATTCTGCCAGCACTATAGGTGCAGGAACTTCATACCCTTCATTTACCAGCATGCACAGTGCCCACCATTACCCAATAATTTGTCTATACTGAGCACACCTCCATTATGTCTTTATGCAGACAGAGGATCTGGGGATTTCAGCTCGTCAGAGGCGGTTCCACAAGGCCTCGTCCAATGGTCACAGTCTACCAACATCGCAACGAGCCCAGCATTTGGGATACAGCATTCACCACACTGGCAATTATTATCCCCAGATTCTCATGAAAGAACCAGATTAAAATTAGGTGATGAAGTAAAGAAGCCAATCATGTTTCCTCAATGGCTGTGGGCTGTTGTTAGTCCTGAGACATGACTATAAAGGAAGCACTTCCTGTTAGTGAGAAAAGAAAAAATAACCCATCTGGTAAACAGAGTATGAAACATACAGGACTGCGGAGAATAACATGTGGCTGTTTATTACTAAGGTGTTAACTTTCTGTTGTATGTAAAGCACTTTGGAATTAAAGGGGCTATATAGAAGAATAAACATAGTAATAAATAATATAACTTAGAAAAGCTGCTCAGAACACTATTTCACCTGATTGTCCTCATGATCACAATGCTTGTAGGCCATTGATGTCATGATACCGGATGACGTTCTGGCTGCCCATATCTATGCCGCAGTGTATACAGCAGCCTCCTGAAGGAAAGGAGCACCTGGCAGTAGACTATCCTTTTTTGCCGTGCGCGCTTGGTTATACATGCCATTCTGTCTGTCTTTATTGTGATTGATCTAGGCCGCTGTACACACATACAGCAACCCAACCCTTCCCAAAGACTCTGCTTGATTGTTGCACATGTGTTTAGGCCTGTTCCACCCTCATCCATGGTTGCTGGTGAGGCAGAGGGGGTTGTCAGATCTGGTTGGCCTTTATCTGTACTTGCCCTTAAGGCACCGTGGGAGTGGTTCAGAAATGCTTCAGGTAGGTACGTGTGCATTTAATGTGATCTTTCTTTTAATGCATTTAGGAGGCCGTAATGGCACAGCGTATATAAAAAATGTAGAGTAGGACTGCCCCATCTGAGAATGCCATGAAATGGCAGGGTGGCTCAAAAAATTGATCAATTATTTGCTAAATGTTTCAGTTTTAAAGTACAGTTAGAAATTAATGTGTGCATATGCACTTTTGTACTGCATGCTAACCACAGGCAGCGCTGGCTTCTTGGCTTTTTATGGCCTATCCTTTCCCCTGCATTGAACACCATGAATGGTCTGTCACTTCACGTAAGTATAGAGGATTACATGGCTATAGGACCGAGAAGTTGTCCATCTTCATGGTTTTGTGCCCACTACAACCATCGCTGGCTTCAGTGCTGAGACTGGCAGACCCATAACAATGAATGAGGCTGGACTGAATGAACTGGCATCAATATCCAAGTGATATTTTTTCACCCCAGTGTCATGTAGTTCTCAATAAAGGCCATGTTACACAGTACGAGATCGTGAACGATATCGCTCAAACGTCACAGGTTTGGAGTCGTTCAAATGACACCGTTAGGACGTCGTTGCATGTAACACCGAGATAAGACTACGATAAATAGTTGGATCGGTGATCGCAGATTTGGGAACATGTTCTCAAATCAGCCGATCCTCGATCAGCCAACCTGCTGCATTGTTCTGTTTGGCACCGCAATAACAAGATCATTCACGACTTCGCCCATTCACATCACTGAACAAGTATAGTTTGCGGGGTTGTGCGAATGATAGCTGCTCACCACATCGTTGGTGCGTCATCCACGATATTTAGACGTGTGACATCTCACCAACGATGTCAAAGATGTCCTAACGACTGCGCGCCCATGAGATTGTTAGTGATATCGTTACAACATTGAAGCGTGTAATGGTACCTTAAGAGTTGACATGTGGCTTCCTGACCAGTTCTATGGGCTGTACAGCAACTAACCTAAAAAAGCAGAACTGCAGGGTAAAGAGGGTGGATTTCAGACTTTAGGATGTGAGATCCTGATGACAAATTCCCTTTAAACTATTCATAGCTGCATGTAGATCTTACAAACACAAGTCCATGAATATCTACCATTGCCAGTCTGTTCCTTCATTAATAAGAAATCAGCATTTCAATTGATATGCAAATGAGCCTGAAGAGAGATTTGTAGATCTTAAGTCTCTGTCACTTCAGCTCTATTCCCGCCCAGCACCACCTCCTTATCCTTGATTGGCAGCATCTGTGTTGTGTGACTTCAGGTAAAGGAACCATCAGTCAAGCGGGAGGAGATGGTGCTTGGCAGGAAACAGAGCTGGAGTGACAGAGGCTTCAGATCCACAAACAGTCCTTAATGGTCGAAGTTAACCGGAATGATGACCCTCCACAGGTTCGGTAGAGGATTGAATTGCTGGTAATGCTTATTTCATACCATTTCCTACCCTGAGTGAATTTTTTTTTGTTTTAAATCCCAATGAATGGTTTTCTGTTAACAAGAGGATCCCACCGGGGTAAAACTAGGGGTCATGTTACAGGTCCAGGGGCATCTTCAGGTTTACTCCTATAACAGAAGTCAACAACAAATGGGGACCGGGTGGAAAAGTACTAACAGCACACTGTTCACATTCCCGGCAAGAGACTCTGCCAGGCGTGCCTTCACATTTGACAGGAGGAACAGTACAGTATACAGGGTTACCATTAACATCTGGTTTCCATCATTTTTTTCTGCTACAATAAGATATTGGAGTCTGATGAGCTGTATATAAGAGTAGAATAGTCTTGGACTGAGCAATCACGATGAAGAATATAACACAGCCTCTCCCTGCCCAAACTGATAATAGAGAACAAGAGATCAGGTACAACGTTTGGCACAGCGTTAGCATGCAAAAGGCAGTCAACTTATACGGACACAAATCATTAGGAGATAGTGAATGGTCTTGGCTGGATGGCTGCTCCTCTGTTTAGCAGATACCATCTATGCCAATTGCTGCCTATTTAGTAATAGGGCACAGGAACGGTACAGAAGATCATCATTACAGATCATCATATTCACTAAAGTCAACCACCACAGTGGCCACCAGAGCTACAGGCATATTGACTTCTGTGTCAGATGACACAAGCAAGACTACACCTGACACATGACAGGTAATGCCACGCAATGGCTAATAAGGATCTGTGCATCTCATGATGGATGATGTGAGGAACAAATATTTGGTAACAACCTTGTGAGTCTATAAATGTACAAATGTGTTTGGTTCAAGGAGTTGTTCCAACAAATCATCTAATCATTGATCCACAATATTTATGATGATCTGCTGATTGCTGGAGGTTCCCGATCGTCCACTGATTAGCAGCTTATCACCCAGCCTGGCGATTGTAGTATATCCACATTAGTTGCGTTTTCAGGACCTATAAACCATTCACGATTTACAGGACCTCTGCTTGTCATCAGTGAATGAGACCATTGTTGCTTACAGGGCTGTGGAGTCGGAGTCATGGAGTCTGAGCCAATTTTGTCTGAGTCGGAAGAAAATGGTCCTTACCATGTAGGTGTTGCTAGATGGCTGGCTGTCGGGTGGGCAGTCTCTCCGGGTCCAATCTCCCCCCCCCCCCACTGCCTCAATCATGGCCCCTATGGGCTTAATCATACATTCAGGTGCACGCTCCTGATTTAAAATTCCCACCTCCTCCTTCCAAGTATAACACGCCCCTGGCCAAGGGTCATTTCCAGTCCTGCACAGTGTCTGTGTGGGTGTATTAGCGTACAAGCTGCCTCCGGAGCATGTGCAGTGCGCATTCCGTAGCCGGCATGTACACCCAATATACTGTGCAGGACCAGAAATGATGTGTCCTAACTGCCAGTATCATGTCATACCCGGAAGGAGGAGGCAGGAATTTTAAATTAGGGTGCGCTCCTGAATGATCACACTCACCAGGGCATGATTGCAGCAGTGAGGCAGGGGAAGAGCGGACCCAGAGAGACTGCCCACCCACTGGCCAGCCATCTGGGAACGCCCACACGGCGGTGGACACGTAATTTTATAAATTGCTTGTTTTGCACTTTTATAATGGACATGTTCCCTGTAAACATGAGACGTGTATGAGGGAGTTGAAGTCTGAGTCGGATTAAGGGAAATTAAGGAGTCAAGAGTCTTGGCTTACAGACTTCACAGCCATGGTTACATTTCACAATAAATCTCTATGAGAACCAGAATGAATCTCTAAGGGACCTTTCACATCAGTGGTTTTTCATAATCGCGGCAGATCCGACACACTTTTACAGCCAGGCTGGTAATATAATGGAGAGGATTAATGCAGGAGCTGCCTGCAGGGTGTTGAAATGCTTATAGCATGGAAACTAGAACATGTACAATAACGATTTCAAATGTGTTTTAAAGGTCTGCCCAGGCACTACTCAGGGGTAATATTAGTATCATACTGAAAAATGACCTGACAGGAGTCCCTTCAAAAGGACCACTCCAGTGGGGAAATAAAAAAAAAAAAAAAAAAAAAAGCACTAGAGTGATCACAATTTTTTGCAGCCCTTGGGATTGGTTAAGCATGGCAGTGTGGCCTCTGGACTAAAAATGTTGTGTAGCCCCAGTCTATAGTAATGAAGAAATCCATCTGTGATGCATCCTGGAATAAGCGGAGGAAAAACCGAAAGCACAAAAATTTAAGTTGGCAGGAGGGGATGAAGTGATCCAGGACCAGCAGCATTAACACCTTGTGCACCAGGACAAGCGCCAGGCTCTGCACAAGCAGGGGTCACACTCGCCATCGGCAGGGGCAAATGCCTCAGGGCTGTTTCCCCCAGCAGCTGTGCAGGGCTGCCATATGACAGTGCAGGGTGCGCTGCTTGATGGCTGTCACCTTTAACAGACATGGCAGCACACAGCGCACTGTTACAGTGACGGTCATCAGGCAGGGCGCCCTGCACAGCTGCATGCTGGACAGATTGGTGAGATTTTTTGTGGCCCAATACTAAAAATACAATGCCTGAGCATGCATGATGTAACCTTGTGCATTTTGGCGAATTTGTCTTCAAACATTCATACGTACGAACGTATGAATGGGGCCCACAAAAACCTGGAGCAAACCAAGTTCATGAGACTGTGTGTAAACAACATGTGACTGCTCCTGAAGTGGTACATCGTGGCAAACGCTCTGGAGCAGGTACATATCACAGAGGATCATCTATACTTTGACTGCCGGAAACACAGTCTGCAGGTCTCCGGCCTGGGTGGTCGCTCTGGAGCACGGCGGGCAGCGGAGGCCGGCAGGCGGCCCCAGGGGTCTGGAGCCCGGGGGGCAGCGTAGGCCGGCAGGTGGCCCCAGAGGTCGGCGGGAGCCCAGGGGGGGGTTTCTGGGGTTTTGCGGAGGCCGGCAGGCGGCCCCTGAAGTCGGGGGAGGCGGCGGGGCGGCCCTGAAGTCGGGAGGCCGGCGGGGCGGCCCCTGAAGTCGGGAGGCCGGCGGGGCGGCCCCTGAAGTCGGGAGGCCGGCGGGGCGGCCCCTGAAGTCGGGAGGCCGGCGGGGCGGCCCCTGAAGTCGGGAGGCCGGCGGGGCGGCCCCTGAAGTCGGGAGGCCGGCGGGGCGGCCCTGAAGTCGGGAGGCCGGCGGGGCGGCCCCTGAAGTCGGGAGGCCGGCGGGGCGGCCCCTGAAGTCGGGAGGCCGGCGGGGCGGCCCTGAAGTCGGGAGGCCGGCGGGGCGGCCCCTGAAGTCGGGAGGCCGGCGGGGCGGCCCCTGAAGTCGGGAGCCCGGCGGGGCGGCCCCTGAAGTCGGGAGGCCGGCGGGGCGGCCCCTGAAGTCGGGAGCCCGGCGGGGCGGCCCCTGAAGTCGGGAGCCGGGGGCAGCCCCTGAAGTCGGGAGCCGGGGGCAGCGGAGGACGGCAGGCAGACCCTGAAGTCGGGAGCCCGGGGGCAGCGGAGGACGACAGGCAGCCCCTGAAGTCGGGAGGCCGGCGGGGCGGCCCCTGAAGTCGGGAGGCCGGCGGGGCGGCCCCTGAAGTCGGGAGGCCGGCGGGGCGGCCCCTGAAGTCGGGAGGCCGGCGGGGCGGCCCTGAAGTCGGGAGGCCAGCAGGCGGCCCCTGAAGTCGGGAGGCCGGCGGGGGCGGCCCTGAAGTCGGCGAGGCCGGCGGGGCGGCCCCTGAAGTCGGGAGGCCGGGGAGGGGGGCAGCAGAGGCCAGCAGGCGGCCCCCGAGGTCGGGAGCCCGGGGGGGGGGGGGGGGGGGGGGGGGCAGCAGAGGCGGCAGGCGGCCCCCGAGGTCGGGAGCCCGGGGGGAGGGGGCAGCAGAGGCAGGCAAGCAGCCCCAGAGTGCGGGAGCCCGGGGGGGCAGCGGAGGCCGGCAGGCGGCCCCTGAAGTCGGGAGCCCGGGGGGGAGCAGCAGAGGCCGGCAGGCGGCCCCGAAGTCGGGAGCCGGGGGGGGGGGGGGGGGGGGCAGCGGAGGCCGGCAGGCGGCCCAGAAGTCGGGAGCCCCGGGGGGGCCAGTGGAGGCCGGCAGGCAGCCCCTGAAGTCAGGAGCCCAGGGGCAGCGGAGGCCGGCAGGAGGCCTTGGAGCACAGACAGTCCAGCGAGCAGTGGAGCCTGGGAGTTGGCCATGGAGCAGCAGAGGCCATCCCGTTAGTCAGGGGCCAGAAGAGACTGGGAGGAGGCCCCAGAGCACTAACAGGCCATTGAGCAGCGGAGGCCGGGAGGAAGCCCAGGAGGTGAGGAGCCTAGGAGGTGGCCCAGGGGACAGCCCCGGAGGTCGGAAGCCGGCCCCGGAGGTCAGGGGAGACCCCGGAGGTCAGGAGCCGGGGGGGGGGAGCAGCGGAGGCCGGGAGGAGGTCAGGAGCCGGGGGAGGGGGCAGGAGCAGCAGGTCAAGGTCTCCATAGTGCCGCCATCTGAGGGAGGCTCATGGCCTCTTCCGGAAGTGTCCTCCATCAGAGCGGGGCCTGCACTGCGGAGGACACGGCCCCGGGATCAGCCGCTCGGAGCCGGGCCGCTCTCCAGCACACTGCCGCGGCCTATGCCCGCCTGACCCCAGCCGCCTCTCCGGACCTCACACCCGGATAACGGCCGCAGCGCCCGGTACAATCACCACATCCGGCCCCCGCTGGATGGGGGTCGCCGGCACATCCTCCCGGAGGCCACCATGTTGGAGCCTGGCAGAGCGCACACAGGGGCCCCGTTATCAGCCGGCGGCTCGGTCACTCACCTCTACATCTCTGCCCTTGTTCTTGAAGCTTTTGATCCGGTGGTTCTCCAGGCCGGCGCTTTCCGCCATGGCGGCTCTTTCTGTTTCTTCCCGTTACCGGCTGCGACACCACAACGACCGCGCCAGCCGCACTCCCCCGCCCTGCGCGCTCTCGCTTCCAGGAGGAGGAGGGAATGGAGGAGGGGCGCAAGCGTCACTACGGGGGAGGTCGGGGGCGGAGCTTAGAGTGCCGGGTAAGGAGGGAGGGGGTGTCACCAGGAGGGGCGGTGATTGGTGGAGTTACCATGGCGACGAAATATAGGCGGAGTCACTAGGAGGAGCGATGATAGGCGGAGTCACCTGGAGGGGCGGTGATTGGCTGGAGTATTCATGGTGAAGAGATATAGACGGAGTCACTGGGAGGAGCGGTGATAGGCGGAGTCACCTAGAGAGGCGGTGATTGGTGGAGTTACCATGGTGAAGAGAGATAGGCGGAGTCACTAGGGGGAGCGGCGATAGGTGGAATTACCATAGTGAAGAATAGGCGGAGTCACTAGGGGAGGAGTGATAGGCGGAGGCACCAAGAGGGGCGGGATCAATAGGAGGAGAGTTACTATGAGGGTAGGCGGTCTCTGGTGTCAGGCAGTGGTTATTAGTCAGGCCCGGCCAAACCGGACGCTATGACTGTCCGCACTGGACGCTAATTATCATCTATCTTGTATTTTCAATAATGCTCGTCTGACGCTTAGTGTAACTAATGTTTTTATGAGCGTTTGATAAAGTTTTTTTTGGAGGGGGTTAGTAGAAAAAAAAAGTGCAGCCGGGATATCTTCCAGTGGCGGGTCTTTAGACGTAGAAGACACGTGGTACTGAGGAACGCCCAGAGCCGGGCTGGTGGGCGTGGCTTCCCTCCTCTGCATGCTTTTGTGCCCCGCCCTCTGGGGGTAACCCCGGCGGTGTGACCGTACAGAGGCCTTTGCCGCCGCTCTGCGGCCCCATCACATCCTCCATCAGCCAATAGGACTCGTCGCCTCAGGATCATACATAAATACCACCATACTGCTCTTCACTGGTAAAGGTGAACCGCAGCGCCCTCTGGAGGGCAACTGGAGAAAATGTGAAACATGAAGAAGAAACAATCTATGTATCTAGTGTATATTATACGGTAGTATATATGTATGGTGGGTGACAGATCCATGTGTATGAATAAGTGAACGCCCACAAACCTCAATGAAGCATTGTAGGCAGATGGGTGAAAATCAAGATAAAGTCATAAGAAGACAAGATGGAGCCGTCAGCACTGCTGATGTCTGTATAGTCAGCGCCGGACTGGCGTGTCTGGGGCCCACCAGAGACAATTGTAGCGACCGGTGGTAAGGCCGCGGGTGTGTGTGTGCATGATCTTTCTCAACAGAATCCCCATACTCAGGTTTAACCGGTAATAATGTTTCTTTACTGTCAAACATGTTTATATCACAGTCAACCGAACTATATGCGCACTTGTATATATTAGAGTCTCTGAATCTTCACTTCTGCCGGGTACACAGCAAGAAAAAAACACAACAATGAAGGTATCTTTCCCTAACTTTCCCTAAAATCACGTACCAGTCTATCACAGAAGAAGATGTCGCTCCCACGTAGCAGGCCTGGGGATCTCACGATGACGGGTCCCGGTGCAGCGCTGAAGGAGGAAACTCCTCAGTCTTCTTCTTTGGTCTTCTTCCGCAGGTAACAGAATCTTTCTTTGTTAGTCTCTCCCAGTCTCAGGGCACACCGAGCAGCAGAAGGGAGCCCACAGCAGCACAGAAGTCTCTCTCAGTCTCGGGGGCACCCGAGCAGCAGGAGGGAGATCACGGCAGTACAAATGGCTCCCTTATGTCGGTCACGGCCCCTGCACATGCACTCCGGGTGCTCGGCGGGCAAGGTTTTGCAGAGTGGCCAGAGTCACAGCACCAAAGTCCAGTGGCCCAGGATCAGTCACGGGGGCTTCTGCGGGGTGATTTTTCCAGCAAGGTGTAGCAAAGTAGCCCTCTTTCAACGGACATCCACATGCAGGTCTCCCCTGGCTCAGCTCTGGATCTGCACTGACTTCCCGCTCTTTCTCTTCCTGGGTAAACACTTTTGCTGAAAAGGGAATTTCCCACCTATCTGCGTTTGTTTCAGCACTTGTCCACAAGGGGGCAGTAGCGGACTGTGCACAGTTCATTTCCATATCCATTTCTATGATACAGTTTGAATTGTTCACCTCATTACACATTGACTCCAGGGGCCCACCCACCAGAGACATTGACTCCAGGGGCCCACCCACCAGAGACATTGACTCCAGGGGCCCACGCACCAGAGACATTGACTCCAGGGGCCCACGCACCAGAGACATTGACTCCAGGGGCCCACCCACCAGAGACATTGACTCCAGGGGCCCACCAGAGACATTGACTCCAGGGGCCCATCCACCAGAGACATTGACTCCAGGGGCCCACCAGAGACATTGACTCCAGGGGCCCATCCACCAGAGACATTGACTCCAGGGGCCCACCAGAGACATTGACTCCAGGGGCCCACCCACCAGAGACATTGACTTCAAGGGCCCACCCACCAGTAGACATTGACTCCAGGGGCCCATCCACCAGAGACATTGACTCCAGGGGCCCACCAGAGACAATGACTCCAGGGGCCCACCCACCAGAGACATTGACTTCAAGGGCCCACCCACCAGAGACATTGACTCCAGGGGCCCATCCACCAGAGACATTGACTCCGGGGGCCCACCCACCGTTCAGCTATATATAAATACCTGTTACCCGTTATACCCATTATAGTGGCATCTCCAGCACATCACTGTGCGCTCACCATTACTGTGATGTACAATTACTGTAGTTTGCATTAAGGGGATTCTTTGGTGCAAATATGTTATCAGTGATCCACAGGTTCATTAGGTGATCACTTATTTATTGGTGGAATCCAACCAGTGGATCCGCACTGTCAGAAGAATGTGGAGATTTTATCACCATTATAAAATGCAGATAATGATGTGACCGCAGCTCCATTCATCATCATTGGGGCGTCCAGAACAAGCCAAACCCAGCGCTCACAGCCACTGAGGGAATGAGTGAATCAGTGGTCGAGTCATAAATGAGCTCCAGTCTAATGGGGAGAAACAAACCTCTGACTAACTACCGTCTTTATGATGTTTTAATATGTGCGTTTCAATGTTTAATGTTTTCTAATAAAATGAATTTTTAAGGATCTATATCTCAGGACTCTGCTGGATATTTTGCTATTTTTTGGACACATTACGCTAAACAAGACTACTTCTCTTCCCTAATAACCGCCCTGTCCCACAACCCCAAGCAACTCTTCAAAACTTTCAACTCTCTACTCCATCCCCCTGCACCCACTCCCTCGCCCCTCATCTCTGCCGATGACTTCACCACCTTTTTCAAAGAGAAGATCGACATAATCAGACAAAGCTTCGATCCACAATCCCCTCGGCCCCTGCCCTCCATCGCCCAAATGTAGTTTCTCCCCATGACAGAAGAACATCTCTCCTCCCTTCTAGCACGATCACATCTCACCACTTGTGCCTCCTGCTCACCGGCCTTCCTGCTACCTCTCTCGCACCATCCTCAGTTCCGCTGCCCGACTCATCCACCCTTCACTGGCACTCCACTTCACAGAGATCCCGGTTTAAAACCCTAACCCTGACATACAACACCATACGTAACCTGTCCCCTCTTTACATCTCCAACCTGGTCTCCCGATACCTCCCCTCACGCAATCTGCGCTCCTCACACAACCGCATACAAGATTTCTCTCGTGTATCCGCCATACTCTGGAACTCTCTCCCCCATCACATCAGACACTCCCCTACCCTGGAAACCTTCAAGAAGAACCTCAAGACCCACCTCTTCCTTCAAGCCTACAGTTCACACTGAGACCTATTGGACTGTTTTTCACCATGGCACCAACAATACAGGGTAGCCAGGCCTATTCCTCTATTCACACTGAGACCTAATCCGCTGCACCACCTCACCCTCACCTCCTCCCTTCCTACTGTCTCCCCACACATCCCCTATAGACTCTAAGCCCTAGTGGACAGGATCCTCTGCCCTATTTTACCTTGTATGATTCATTTGTCATTTACGTTCTTGTCCTCGTCTTCCCTTACACATGTAAAGCGCCATGAAACCTAATGGCGCTATATAAATATATGATAATAATAACAACGTTATGAGGATAAAAGTTGCACATTCAGCAGTCGGACCCCCACCAATAAATAACATCACTTATCTTTACGCCATGTGTACCATGTGTACACACCATGAGTATTTGGTGAGATTTTTATTTCAGTGGAACAATCAGGGTTTTTTTTTTTTTTGCAGTTTTCACCCACTCCTGGATTTGTCTTACAAGTACTGAGGTAAAAATCTCACCAAATTCTCAATGTGCACGGGGCATTAGAAGAGATGATTACTTTCTATGCTTTCTATGGAGAAACTCTGTAAATGCATGTCTGCTGCTGTGTAATAGTCACAGGACAGTGAGGGGTTAAACATCTAAGTATTTAATATCTATTAGAAATAAAAAATGTTCCCCTTATTATTGATATCAGATTAAACAAATGACCAACCTCAATCCACTATACCAAGACTAATAATACCACATAGAAGGGAGAAATACCATAACACCATGACTAGATCACATATTACCACCAAATAGTGACAAATAATACTAAAATAATGAACATGAAAATAATGACAATGTAAAAAAGCTCCGTATATTGGGTCAGTGTACAGGTAATGCAGTGATTATAAGTGAAAGTATACACATGAGCTCTGTATATAGTGTCCATGTACAGGTGATACAGTGATCACCAGTGACGTTATACACAGGAGCTTGGTATACAGTGTGAGTGTACATGTGGAGCCCACTGGGATGGGGTACTCAGTACCAGACCGGGGTATCACGGGGGTTATCAAGGCGGTCTTGCTCTGGACCGTGTCCCGAGGCCACAAGTAAAAGAGGTTATTTACAGAGATTGTCGTGATGCCACCCACGGGTTGTGGTCAGTGAGGGGATCACCGCTGCGGCTTGCTTCTGCCAGGAGGATGGATGGTGCTGCAGCTGGATGGATGAGCCCGCTGTGGGTCGGGCTGCTCCTGACAGGGTGGAAATAGTGAAACATGCAGGGAATCACACACTGGAGACACTGGCAGGGTTCACCGGGTTTTACTTAAGTTCTTCCACAGTACAGTTCACAAAGTTGTACAGCCTCTTACAGGTTAAACTCCACACTTCCAGTTACTACACTGCAGCCAGGTTCCTGCTTCAGACCCTTCTCTTTCTGGATTCCTTTCAGGCTTTCTTCTAACTTCTCCCCCTGTGTGCTGTATGGTAGGTTACTCGGGTTCTTGTGTGGCTTCCCCCTATGTGTGGGTAGCAAGCTCTGAGCCCTATATGTCACTGTACCTCCTGCATGTGTGTTAGGAGATTAGATTTGGAATCTGAGCTCCCCGTCGGTATGTCTGTGATCCGGCTTGTAGCTACGATCACCTCAGAGCCAACTCTCTGGTCCCAGCCTAGCCTTCCAGTGTCCCTATGTTGCAGGGACTCTTTCCTACCCGTGTAACTATGGCATACATAGGGAATCCTTCCTCTGGTCGTCCTCTAGCACCGCTGCCGTTTTCCTCGGACCCAGCTGTACTGGTCCGGTCTCGGTCTTTCCCCTTCCCTTTGCTTATGGGCTGTGGAGCAGGCTTTCTCTCCAGGGGCTTAGGCCTTGCAGGATTCTGCGCCTCCAGGGA